>CABHPH010159250.1:0-32166 GCA_902168325.1 Peromyscus nudipes | reverse complement strand
TATCTATCTATCTATCTATCTATCTATCTATCTATCTATCTATCTATCTATCTATCTATCTATCATCTATCTATCTATCTTACCCTGACCACAGTTTTCTCTCCCTCCTCTCCTCCCAGTTCCTCTTCTCTCCTCCCTTCTGCCTCCCCTGTTATCCATTCCTCCTCCATTTCTATTCAGAAAAGGGCAGGCCTCCCATGGATATCGACAAAACATGGCATATCAAGTTATAGTAAGACTAGGCACCCCCCCTTGTATTAAGGCTGGGCAAGGCAACCCAGTATGGAGAATAGGGTACCAAAAGCCCGCAAAAGAGCCAGAGACAGCCCCTGCTCCTTCTGTTATGAGTCCTATGAGAACCTGCCCCCAGTGATGTCCTTCCTCCAGCAGTGTTCCATCTCCTCATTATCTCTTCAAACAGCGTTGCTGACTGGGGACCGAGTAAGTGCTCAAATACCTGAGCCTACTAGGGGAATTCTTATTCAAACTATCACAATTGTTTAGTGAATTTCCAGACTGTTTTCCAAAGTGGCTATACTACTTTACATTCCCACCAGTAGTACATAAAAGTTTCAATTTTCCACCATTTTGTTAAAATGTGCTGACTTTTTGATTTTTTTGAATTTTAGTCATTAAGTGGGTATGTGTAGTATATCATTGTGGTTTGTTTTGTTTTCAACTGATCGATGTTGATCTTCATTCTAAGTTGTATTTTCTGTTTCTGTATATGCCTTTTTTGTTTTTTTACGTCAGATATTTTGATTTTTATATTGTTGTCTGGGAAGATTTTTGTCCCTTTATTATTGTACTCTAGTCTGGGATGCCATTAATTTCCTTGAGGATCATGTGATCCTGTTGGGTCTTGGCATTCACATCTGGCAGTACCACAGCTATAACTAGAGCTAGTCTCCACAGCTGAGGCAAAGTCCTGTGCTAATCCCTAGAGACAGAATGTGAATTAAACAAAAAATGACCTTAGTCATCAAAATAACTGTGCAACCCAGCAGGAAAGAAAGCAGAGAGAATAAGAAATTAAAATAGCATAGAAGCACAGAACTTCTGTTTCAGACCTAACAATGAACAATCTAGTTGGGGAACTGTGAGAGGTAGTGGTGTTCCAAGCAGGAAAAATGAAGTTGAGAAGGAACTCAAAGCTGGAATGTGCACCGTGGTTTCAGAGAGCATATAAGATGGGAATGGTAAGTGCTTAGAATAGGTTCTAATAATCAGGCACAAGCAGGTAGCTCCTGGGGAGCCCAGCAAAGGGCAAGGGGATTACACTTTATTCTGTGTTCACTGGAAACCTTTAAGCAAAATGAATTTCATCAGAGTTGCTATTGTTGACTACAGAAAAATCCGATGCTATTTCCTATTTCCCAATAAATGAATGTGTACTTACCTACCTTATACTTCACTTGAAAAACAAATTTGATATATCTAAAATATTTAGTTGCAAAACTATATAAAATTAGCATATTTATACTTTCAGGGGAAGTTTGGAAGGTACCAGGGAATAAACGTTGATGCTAAAATCAAGAACTTCATACAGTAGCGGCACATTTCATGTCAGAGAGGGAGAGACACATAGATCAATAGATGATAGGTGATAGATAGAGAACACATATGATAATCTTGAAGTGTGTTGAAGTTCTTCTTTTATTTTTGAAAAAATGCACTCAAACTCTGTCTTCATTTTGTGAGGGAACATTACTCTTTATTTCTTTTGGTCAATTCTTCTACAGCACCAACATAGTCATTAACCTCCCTCAAGCAACAGTATAAATAAAAATAAATGCACATACATAATAAGATATGTATGATTTTTACCTTCCAGAATTATTCTTCAGAAGAGGTGTTTTCAGAGGCAAATAAGGAAATAAATATAAATAAATAATTGATGTATGACATCACCTGAAGGACATCCTCATTACTACAGATTAGTACTAAAATGTTTCTACAATGTAGATTACAAAGACAAATGAAGGCACCTCACTTCCCTTTAGGAGAAGGCAGGATATAAAGAGAAAGAAAAAACAAAAGAGCAGCAAAGCCTTCGCCTTCAGAGAAATAGCCCGGTGCCCACAACCCTAGTGTGAGTGAATTTATTTTTTTTAAAGTTTAAAACACAGGAGGAAGCTGAGTCTTATGAAATTAAGATAAGGAAAACCAGAGAGAAAAAATACAGGTGGCCCGAAAACCGGTTCGGAAATAACATGGATGAGATCTGAATTACATATAACATTTAGCAGTTGGTCAAAATGTCAATAGATTGTATTTCACAGAGTTTAAACTAAAAATTGGTTATTCATAATGATAATAAATAGTGATTATCAAAACATTTAAAAGGTTTTATATTTAGTTCTAAATGTGTTACAGCTGTGTGTGGTTATGTGCACAAAAGTGCAGGTGCCTACAGATGCCAGATGTCATCAGATCCCTTGGAGCTAGAGTTCCAGGTGGCTGTGAGCCACCACACATGGGTTCTAGGAACTGAGCACCAGTTCTCTACAAAACTATCATGCACTTCCAACCTCTAAGCCATCTCTCCAGGCACAGAATGGTGCTTTGAAAGCAGGCAGTTAACTCTAAGATTTTGAAATCTATTTCTACACCATATTACTTTTCAAGTTGTTAATGTACTTGAATTACAGAAGAACATTGTTTTACGTACACATAAGGTCAAACATTTTATAAGGGAAAAATCTTTTGTCTGTGCTTCTTGATTCTGTTCAAATGATAAATGGTGGAAAGGTACCATTTTCTTTCAAATCAGAAATCCAATACAGAAATATCAAATTCACACATGGTTTATATCAGTCTTTTACCTAGTAGAGAGGGACAGCTGAATTTGTAAACATAGATGAAAACAAACCATATTGAATTTTTGAAGGCTCATTTTCACTAATGAAATATTTATCTGGAATAAAGAATGAACATGGCCACTTGTTTTAAAACAATTATTATAGCAAAATAAATAATGTTTGAAACATTTAAATAATAATTAGATAGCAGATTAAAGAAACATACCATCTTGAACAAAGTCTTTCTCTTAAGATGTCTTACAAGTCTATCAAGAATGTTGAGGAATACTCACCTACACTACTTGGAATATGCTAAGCACCACTAAGAGAATGCATGTACTGAGAGTAGATAGAAAGGAAAACTCCATATACAGAGGATCAGGTAGATAATTAAGCTTTCCAGGAGTCCTTGAAAGGATGTAAAATAGTTTCAGGATGAAAGAAATCTGAGTGTGTCAGGAGATGCAAAATAACATTTCTGTTGAAGAAAGGGTGTGGATGGGGTCCATGGAGAAGACAATTCCTGAGGAAGCAGCAGGATCACATTTGGGAGAACCCCAAAGACCAAGCTGAGGAAAACATCTTTAGCTGATTACCACACACTTAAGAGTTTTAAGATGCTTTACATACATACACAAATACACATACTAATACACACACACACACACACTACGTTTATTATGACATTTTTAGACGCACATAAGGAATTTGGAGCAAAGTCACTATATTATGAAGAGCAGCAATGGACATTGATGAGCAAGTGTCTCTGTGGTAGGATGTAGAGTCCTTTGTGTACATGCCCAAGAGTGGTATAGCTGAATCTTGAGGTAGACCTAGTCTCAGCTTCCTAAGTAACTATCACTGTGATTTTCATAGTAGCTGTACAAATTTGCACTACCGCCAGTGTGAAGATGTATTTTCTGTGATTGGTGTAATAAAAAGCTGATTGGCCAATAGCTAGGCATTTGGTGCATAAATGTTTAGAATTGCAATATTCTCTTGTTAGGTTTCTCCTTAGTATGTAGTGTCCTTCACTCTCTCTTCTGACTAGTTTTGGTATGAAGTCTATTTTGTCAGATATTAGGATAGCGAAATGTGCTAACTCTTTGGGTCATTTGCTTGGAATATCATTTTCTATCCTTTTACTTTGAGGTGATGTCTATTCTTGATGGCAAAGTGTGTTTCTTGAATGCAGCAGAAGCTTCATCCTATTTTCACATCCATTCTGTTTATGTGTGTTGTTTTATTAGGGAGTTGAGACCATTGGTATTGAGAATTATCAATGAGCAATATTTATTTTGTTAGTCCAGTGTGGGTTTTCCTCCCTCTTTTGATTTACCGTTCAGGGGAATTATTCATCCTTTGTGTCCTCTTGCATGCGGTTCACCTCTTCAGATGGACGATTTTCTTCTAGTGCCATTTGTTTAATGAGGTTGGTAGATGGATACTGTTTAAATTTGGTTTTACTGTGCAATATTTTTCTTCTCTGTCAATTGTGATTGATAGTTTTGCTGGGTATAGTAGTCTAGGCTGGCATCTTTATCTCTCAGAGTTTGTAGACCATCTGTCCAGGCCCTTCTGGCTTTTAGATTCTCCATTGAAAACTCAAGTGTTATTCTGATGGATCTGTCTTTATATTTTTTTTCCTTCAGCTTTTAATATTCTTTCTTTGTTCTGCATATTTAATGTTTTGATTACTATATGCCATGGGGGATTTCTTCTATGGTACTGTCTATTTGTTGTTCTGTATGCTTGTTGTACCTTGATAGGCACCTCCTCCTTGGTTGGGGAAATTTTCTTCAATGAATATGTTGAAAGTATTTTCTGTATCTTTACCTGGATTTCTTCTCATTCCTCTATTCATATTATTTGTAGATTTGGTCTTTTCATAGTGTTCCAGATTTCCTGGATGTTTAGTGCCTGGATTTTTTTAAGACTTAACATTTCCTTTGACTGAGGTATTCATTTCTTCTACCTTGTCTTTGAAGCCTGATGTTCTCTCTTCCATGTCTTGTACTCTCTTGGTGAGGACTGCCTCCGAGGTTTTTGACTTCCCCAAATTTTCACTTCCAGTTTTATTTATGTTTAGGTTTTCTTTTGTGATTTTTATTTCTGCTTCCATGTCTTGAACTGTTTTAATTATCTCATTCCACTGTTCATGTCACAGACTTAACTATGTGATTTATCAATATCCTCTTTAAAGTTCTTATACATATTCATAGTTGCTATTTTGAAGTTTTTTTTCTATGCTTCAGGTATATTAAATTTCTCAAGGCCCACTTTAGTATGTTTACTGAGTTCTGGTGGAGGTAAATTGTCTTGGGTATTAATGTTTGTCTTTTTGTACTAGTAACTGAGTAGGTGGAATCATGATGATTGGGGTGTTGATGTCTGATATTGCCTTTGTTGGGTGAGCGTTCCATTCCTTGGTTTCTGTTGCACTCCCTAGACCTTAGGAAAGTGTAGTGTCTCTAGGTTGTCTGGTAGAGAGTGCTTTTGCTGGTTGGTGGGTGGCAGAGAGGAATAGAGATGGCCTAAGAGAAAAGACTGAGAGTGGTTGTGCAAAAGAGCTAAGAGAATCCTGACCACACCAAGAGGTGGGGTCCCCAGGGAGTTGGTGGTGTGGTGTGGGAAAGGTGCAAGTAGGTTGTAGTAAGACAGAGAATATGTCTGAAGAGTCAAGGATGCAAGGACTGGGGGGACTCTGGGTCTGTACTAAGAGTCAGTGAATGGAGTTGAGGGGGGAGGAGGGGCACCCGTCAGCAGGATGCTACAGGGCTGCCGGTGAGATAGGCAAGTTTGTAAAGGAGGACAGGTAGAATAGTGTGAATTGCCTTCCCGAGTTCCAACTCAATGTGGCCACTGGGAGTCGTAGGTATAAAGTGTTTCTAGTTATTGGTAGCTGTTTTAGTTCGAATTTCTATTGCTGAGCTGAGACACCATGATCAAAAAGCAAGTTGGGGAGGAAGAGGTTTATTTGGCTTGTACTTATGCATCGCTGTTCATCATCGAAGGAAGTCAGGACAGAACTTGGAGGCAGGAGCTGATGCAGAGGCCATGGAGAGATGCTGCTTACTGGCTTGTTCCTCACAACTTATTCAGTCTTCATTATTATAGAACCCAGGACCACAAGCCCAGGATGGCACCACCCACCATGGGCTGGGCCCTCCCTCTTCAACCACTAATTAAGAATATGCCCTTATGATCTTATGGAGGCATTTTTTCAATTGAGGTTCCCTTCTTTCAGACGGCTCTAGCTTGTGTCAAGTTGATGTAAACTAGGCAGGACAGTGGCTGAAACAAAGGAATTTGGATGGATTAGAAGGGATGGTTGAGCAGTTCATTTGAGTCCCCAAGGAATGGAGGTAGGGTGAGTAGAGGGGCACCTGCAGGCAGGCTGCTGCAAGACTTGGGATGAAACAGGGGAGATTGTAATGGAGAACAGGAAGGAGAGTGAAAATTGCCTGAGTCCCAGCTTGGTGTGGCCACTGGGAGTTCCAGACAGACAGTGTTTCTAGGTAGACATGGCTGACATAAAGGAATGGGAATAAGCTAGCTCTGGATATTTGATGTAGGTACTTAGAGCTATAAATTTCCCTTGTAGGACTGCTTTCAATGTGTCTTAGAGGTTTTGTTTGTTGTGTTCTCATTTTAATTTAGTTCCAGGAAGACTTTTTTTTATTTCTTTCTTAATTTATTCCTTAACCCATTCATTATCAGTAATTGGTTGTTTAATATTCATGAGTTTATGTATTTATTAGAAGGTTTTTGTTTTGTTTTGCTGTCAATTTTAAGTTTAATTGCATTGTGGTTAGATAAGATACACAGAGTGGGTTCAATCTTTTTGAATTTATAAAGGTTTATTTTTGTCCCAGGATGTGGTCTATTTTAGAGAAAATTTCGTGTGTTGCTGAGTATTCTTGTGTATTCTATGTATATTCTTTGGTGCTTGGATAGAATATTCTGTAGATACCTGCTATTCTCATTTGATGTATGATGCCAATTAATTCTGATGTTTTTCAGTTTATTTTTTGCCCAGATGACCTGTCTATTGGAGAAAGTTGGTTTTGAAATCACCTACTACTAATGGATTGATGTTAATCTTTTTCACATCACTTTGTCTCCTCATTTTTTGTACTTGGATAATTATATTTCAAGGTGGTAAGAACATATATGAGACATCCAAGGATAGGTCTAGTTTTCTTATCTCTCTATTAGTTTATCCAATCTTTATAATTATTATGAATGAAAATAAACGAATATGAGAAAATTTAAAAACTTGATATCATATACGATGAAAACATTTTCAAGCGTTGTATAGTTGAGTTCTATTCCAAATGTACATCACCACAGTCTAGTGCTCTAATGGTTAAGTTGATCTGTACAGTGTTAGATTTAGGGTCACAGTGAGTTATGAGCTTTAAACAGGACAGAAATGTTGATATTTCCAAGCAAACAGGTACAGCAGTTAAGGATTTTTCATTACAAGTTGAGCCATCTCGGCAGGTTTTCAAGATTAGGGCATCAATAAAATTGTGTACAAAGCTATAAAAAATGGCCCTTTAGAGATACACCCTTTTCCAGAAATCAATTTTGCCCACAGCATGCCTCTAAATCATATTATAAAAGATAAAATCCCAAGGTTTGAAGGGAACAAAGGAGGACATCTATTCAACTAATCGGTCTGCTGATAGGACCATGCACAATCCTATTTGAAATGTGATATTATTTTGTTTTGTAAGACTCCCAGTAAAAGAGAAAAATAGAATTTCTTAGAATTCCCAATTAATGTTGAGCTGTCTGTGAGGTAGAAAACCTTTCACTCTGTCTTGTTGGTTGGCTGTCCTTACTTCCGTTCCCTTCCCCTTCACTTTACCATACTGAAGTGTTGGCTCGCAAAGAAACGGTATTGGGAAGTTGGTTTTGGGGAACTAATCAGGCTGTGAAAATTGCTGGTTGCATTATGAGATCCACGCTGTAACAAAAGGGACTCTCAATGCCTTCATAGGAGGATACATGAAAAGGGCAATTTCAAATGTGGAAGACTCCTTATTAGAGTTTGACCATGCTGAAGCCCTAAATTCAGAATTCCAGACTCCAAAATTCTGAGATAGAAATACATGGGCTGTTTTTAAAGTGGCTCAGCCTACGGGTATGTGCTACAGCAGCCAAAGTAGACTATAACAAATGCCCTTAATGTCTTTGAAGAAGAGCGTTATATTTGTCCACAGACTTTTGTTTCCCTCCTGAATAAGCACAGTTTTCTAATATTTCCTTGTAGATGTCATTTTCCTGTAGATATTCTTTAGACACTTTTGTGTTTGGAATAAATCATTTCTAAATTTCATGCATTATTGATTCTCTGTGAAGCTCAGAATAGTGTATCCTCCTGTGGAGGACAGGGGTATACCTAAGGACTTGGAGAGTTTGGAGCCTTGACGGAGAAGGAGAAAAAACCAGCAAGCATGGTTTTTCATTTTTATTTTTTAGAGTCCTTCCATTCTCACATTGTGGTTTTTTTAAAAATACCTTGTTTGCTGCCTTTAGACATAAGGTAAAATGCAATGTTGGGACTGGACAGAAGCGTGTGGCTTGAGGTGGAAAATAGAACAGTAGGCATTTCATTCCTCTTGCCTTATTTGCTCAGGGTCATCAGGGACAGCACGAGCTATACTGAACTGTGTGCTTTTAGTAAGACAGTGATAGCTCCTTCGCCATGAAGTCTCTGCTAGCTAATAATTTCTGGATGCACTGAGAATCTCATGTCCTGTATCTTCTCTGTTTTATACAAAACACATAATGCTGTTCATGAACTTTGTTACAAGACTGTGATTTAGACCCATGTTTGAAGGCCATCTGACCTCAGTGTAGGGTTTATGTACATGCCTTTGCGTAACTTTAACTTACATTGAATAAAAAATATAGTTGAATTGCATAAAACTTGTCCTCTTAATCCATTCAGACTCACATTGAATGAAAATATGGGTACAGAGTGACTTCTGGGTGAAAAAGTCATAATGGGACAAGGTGATGAATTATTGCTGACATGTTGGAGATAAGCTTAAAGAAGAAAAAAAAATCATTGTGGAAAAAGTCATTTCATTCATTACAGAGAAAGGGGGAATGAAATGCAGACCTACAGTGAGCAAAGGAGGCATGAGCAGGACAGTCTATAAAAGCTCTGCAACACATTCTGGTCCTGACTTGCCCCATTATAATTTGACTGTGAATTGTCTTCCATGAGCTTTTGTGTTTTAACACTTGGTCCCCAGCTGGTGCCCCTGTTTTGGGAGACTGTAGATAAGGTGAGTCTCATCTATTGGGTCATGTACTGGAAATGGACTGACAGCCTTCCTTTTGGAGTCTAAACTTTATAAGTTCATGGGTGAGATCAAGAAAGATCAAGCTTACAGAAGTTTCTGCCTCTACCAATGTGTAACCTGAGACCATGGCTAGACTTGGGGTGACCAATGGCTATCTTCACAATCTGCTTGTGTGTATGTGTGCAAATGGAGGCAGTTAGCCCAAAAAGCTTATTACCCTCTGTTTTTATTTAGGCTATGCTAAGAAGGAGATTCTGTGAAGTGAATATAGGTGGGTCTGAATTCCTGCAAGGAAACATCTTGTGGAATATTGGGGTCATGCTTCCTGGAAAAAGAAAGGGGTTTTTGTTTGAGTATAGATGATTTAATTCTGCCTAGAGTTTGGGAAGGCAGCTGAGTGGTGACTTTCTTGGAACCAGTGTGTCTGTCCCATGAACTGGAGAAGAGACAGTGAAATCTTAAGCCAGGTTGCCATCTTTCTACCCTCATTCTGTTGTCTGCCAGGTGGGCATCTCCAGCCTGTTGGTGGTGAGCAGCTAGTGTGGTTTGGTCTGTCCTGAGGACTAAGTGTTGCGATTTCCACAACTTACCCACACCTCAGTACCCCGCCATCCCCCATTCCTCCATTTTGTATTTCAAGATCCTCAAAATTATTTGCTTAGGATGAAAGAGAGAATCCTTGAGTCTGGGTTACCCTCTTCTTACCCTCATTCTCTAGTCCACCAGATGGGCATGTCTAGCTTAACACTTGTGAGCAGCTAGTGTGGTATTTATTACCTGTCCTGAGGAGAAGTTAGAGTAAGTAGTGAGATTTCTACACCTTACCCTCCAACCTTCTCCCAGTTTCCTCCTTTAGTACAAACCAGAAGCAATAGGTACTGCTCTGCTCCAGCCTCATATGATTTAGAGATCACTTACAGAACTGGGGACAGAGACACACACAGAAGGAAGCCGGGCAGGCTCCATCTCTTAGCCCATTGATATACAGGGGGAAGACTGAGAGCCAAGGTATCTGCTCATTCTGGGACCTATTGACCCACCAACTCAGAAATTCTAGTCATTTTTAAGAGATCAGCTGACAATTCTGATTCCAGAAGGGAAGAACCATGGCGTAATTATAATCACACTATAGCAAAAACAAAATCCAAAAGTAAATAGTTCAGTGTCTAGTATCTGTGATTCACGCATGATTTTCTGGTTCTAGAGGGATTGAGCTCCATCTCTCTGACTTTTCCCTCCACAATACATCTCATCTACTCAGTCCTACCCTGCTCCATAGCTGCTGTCATTGGTGGTCATCCCACGGTCCTGGCATTTCCTGCAGCTTTTATGCCACCAAAGTCAGCATCATGTGGGAGAATCTTCCATATTACCAAGTTTAACGGCCAGCAGGAGGGGCATCCTTAGCCATTTCTGGATGACAACCTCTGTGCACTAACCCTGAAGAAACACTTCCCAGAAGATTTACCTCAATGGTATTTCTCTCTTACTAGTCATATCTGGTTCTTCAGCCTCAGATTACCAGTATCCATTGTCCCAGTAAATGTAAGGGTGCACCTTAGTGGTCCTAGTTTCTTCTATTAAGAATTATACAGCTGCTTTTTTGGTCCCAGATGACCAGAACCATAGATCACATGAAAGGCCCTGGTAGAGTTGTGGTGGTATTGTGTTCCCCAAAATATTGTGCACCCTAATAAACTTATCTGGGGTCAGAGAGAGAATAGCCACTAGATACAAAGGCTAGAAAATCGTGGCACTCACACCTTTAATCCTAGCATTCCAGAGGTAGAAATCCCTCTGGATCTCTGTGAGTTCAAGGCCACATTGAAAACGGCCAGGCATGGTGACTCATGCCTTTAATCCCAGAGAGTGAGGCAGAAAGCAGAAAGATATATAAGGCATGAGTACCAGAAACAAGAAGCATTTGGCTGGTTAAGCTTTTAGGCTTTGGAGCAGCAATTCAGCTGAGATTCATTCTGGTTGAGGACTCAGAGGCATCCAGGCTGAGGAAACAAGATTAGCTGAGAAGATGGCCAGGTGAGGTTAGCTGTGGCTTGTTCTGTTTCTCTGATCTTCCAGCGTTCACCCAAATACCTGGCTCAGGTTTGATTTTAATAATAAGACATTTTAAGATTCCTGCTACATAGAGTCTTTAAGGGACTTTCAAATTTCTCTCTGAACTTTCACAAGCCAGGCCTACTGGTACATTTTCAGACACAGCTAACAGGCAGCCCATGGGTTTGCCTCTGGTACTCATCACATTCCTTTCTAGTTCCCAGATAAGCAGGCTAGAGTCCTTTAGAAGGATACAACTACAGTTTAAGTGAGCATCATATCTGTGACTTAGCCTCAAATCCAGTGTCATCCATCAGACCAGAGATGACCAGGGCCAATCTTCGACAAGGCCAGCAGAGAGCTCTGCACAAACAATAAGGGGGTAGAGTGTGTGTAGGCTGGCAAAGGAGTGTCTTTGTGAAGAGGCCATTTGTTATCTGTCCTGCAGTCCAGCTAATGAAGACTCCTTGTCTGCCACCTCGGCCCTTGCCTCAGAGTTCACATATGGTGTGCTGGCTAGTTTTATGTCCACTTGACACAAGCTTTAGTCATCAGAGAAGAGGGAACCTCAATTTAGGAAATGTCTCCATAATATGGGGCTGCAGGCAAGACTAAATTAGTGATTGATGAGGGAGGGTCCAGTCCACTGTGGGTGGTGTCATCCTTGGGATGGTGATCCTGGGTTCTATAAGAAATCAGGCTGAGCAAGTCATGGAGAGCAAGCCAGTAAGCAGCACTCATCCATGGCCTCTGCATCAGCTCCTGCCTCCAGGTTCTTGCCTTGTTGGAGTTCCTGTCCTGACTTCCTTCATTGATGGACTATGGTATAGAATTGTAAGGCAAATAAACCCTTTCCTCCCCAACTTGATTTTGGTAATGATCTTTCATCATGGCACTTGTACCCTGACTAAGACGGATGGTGACAGCTCCTTGAGGCAGAACATTTTTACCTCTCCTCTTGAAGGCTCCAAGGAAAAGCAGAGGCAAGCCTCTAGTAGCCATGTAGCTTCTAGAAAACCAGACAAAGCCCCCAGTGATGCCTGTGCCAATTGAAGCTTTCCCATGCAGAGACAGAACTACCCTCATACCTCACTCATAGCCTCCATTTTAAGCCTCATAGCCTCCAGAAAATTTTAAGACTACTTCAGGTTCTGCCTGCATGCTGTAAGAGCTTGAGAAACATACAAGGGAACTGAGCAAGTCTTCCCTTCCAGCAGACAGCCTGCTCCTAGCTGCCTCTGCTTAGCTACTCACAGCTTAGTGGACAGGTATAGGGTGAGGAAGCTGTTGCATAGAGTGTTTGTTTCAATGGATCTTTTTCCAGTGTACTGAGTGGGAACTCTTGGGGGGTCTGTTTTTTTTCTTTCAGTGTGGTTTGTTCTGTCTCTTTACTTTGAAGTGGCAGCCTAAGCCACCATCCTGTTTATTAAAGGAGAAATTTCATTTTAAGCATCAAAACTTAAAAGCACTCTGATCTGTTAGACCCCTACTGTGTCTATTCCCAGTGAGGTGGGGACTAACGGTTTCCTACTATGTTAATCTGTGGTTGGAGTGTCCCCTCCCTTGGTAGGGGCCCATGGAGTACTGGCTAAGTCATGACCACTTTAAAGTCCTTCTCCATGAATTTCAGTCAGGCAAATGACCTTGAGTTGAAGTTTTCTTAAATCCTTGACCAGAGATCCCAAGAAATGTAAGTGGAATGTTGGCTGTTGTCTAGTGGAATGCGGAGTTCATTCTCTGGCTCAAACAAGGACATGAGCATTTGAGAAAGGCAGAAGAACAAGCCACCAAGAAAAGAAAAGGACCAGCTTTATACGTTTGGCACGGAAGATGCCTAAGACTGGAAGTCCCTTAAACAGATGTTGGCTTGGGTTTTTTTTAATATGGGTATTTCATAGTTTATTCTCTTTTTTGGTCCTGTCTATATATGTGCCCCTGTGTATTTCTGAAATTGCTCCTTTCAGAGTCTTTTGGGAATAAGAATCCACCATCCCAGGGAGGCTGCCTTAGGGTTTTTTTTTTTAAATTTGTTTGTTTGTTTTGTGTCCACCTACATTCAACTAACCTCAATTCAGGTTGGGCCCCATAAACACTGTCTTCTTACTTGAACTTCTTTGTCACTTCCTGAAAGAAGGAAAACCCTAGGATGGCAGAGACTGTGTTTCTATTTGCTTGTGATGATGTAACAGTGTGAGTGCCACATGCCAGACAATGATTCAAAGTCACAGGAATATATGAACAGTTGTTGATGAAAGTTCAACGGAACTCACATCATGGTGACAAGATTTCCAAAATCATCTTTACAGAGTAGACCTAAATGTGTGTATAAGTCAAAGTTCTCTAAAGGAACAGGTGACTCTCTCTCTCTCTCTCTCTCTCTCTCTCTCTCTCTCTCTCTCTCTGTATGTGTGTGTCTATGACTTATTAGAGTAGCTTATAGGTTGTGGTCTGAGTAGTCCAGCAATAGATTTCTCCTGACAGAAAGGTCAAAGATCCTATAGTTGTTCAGTTTGTGAGAGTGGATGACTCAGCAGTGACAATCAGATGTTAGCATCTCTGGGAGATCCTAGAGATCTGTTGGTCTCAGTCTACACTGGCATCCCAAAGAAGGAAACCCTAACACCAGTGGAGTGCTAAGTCAGGGACTTTCCAGTGATAGTGAGGGCAAGCAGCCAAAATGCAAAAGCTAGCTTCTTCCATGTCCTTTTTATGTAGGCTGTCACCAGAAAGTGTGTCCCAGATTTAGGTCGGGTCTTCAAATGATCCAATCAAGAAAATCCAGCCAGGTGTGGTGGTACACACCTTTAATTCCAACACTCAGAAGGCAGAGACAGGTGGATCTTGGCCAGCCTGATCTACAAAGTTCTAGGACAGCTAGGGCTACAGAGAAATGATGTCTTGAAAAACAAAACAAAATAAAACAATAACAACAAAAAGAAAAGCCTTCATAGGCCTGTCCAGCTCCTTAGTTTTTAGTTAATTCCAGATGTAGTGAAGTTGACAACCAAGATTAGCCATTGCATGTCCAATGCTTGTCAGTTTAACACACAATCACATCTTATGATGTCACGTTTAATTTCCAAACAAACAAAAAAAATAACTAGGCCATAATCTCTTCTAACATGAAATAACTATCTCAGGTACAACCTCAAAACTTATATATTGTAGAATCAGTGGCAACATCCCTAGCAAGATATTCTTTTAGTGCCTCCTAACTTAAATCTGAAAACTACTGATATTATCCAAATTGATGTTGTGGTACATGATAAAGAAATAGAGGAAAGAAAAATGCAGACATCCTTAAAGTATGTTTATATATGAACAAACACCTTTGTAATAAAATAGGATAGAAACACTCTTGTCAGTTATAACTTACATTTCTGCAACTAGTCACGGAGCCTTTGTTGGTACTTACAACTACATTCTTTTTTTTTCCCCTTTTTTTCCAGAGCTGAGGACCGAACCCAGGGCCTTGCACTTGCTAGGCAAGTGCTCTACCACTGAGCTAAATCCCCAACCCTAACAACTACATTCTTCTACTACCCAATCTATACTTGACTTCAGCTAGAACATCAGCAGGGTTTCCTGGAGGCATGACCCTTTTGTTTTCTGATAGGAGTGTTCCCCTATCTGTACCCAAAATTTCTAAATTAGCAGAATTTAAGTTCAAAGGATCAGGAAACAAAAATTTCCCTAGTGGATCAGTAGGGGTGACAGAGCAGAACCACTCCCATTTCCACGTCTTGATTACTGGGCCTATGAATTTATGGGGGAAACTGTACCATATACTGGATGGTGATTCAAAGCATAGTCTGCTTTCTAGGGAACCCTGCCCAATCCCTCTAGGCTTCTGCCATCTGATTGGCTCTGTAACTCTGTCTTCAAAAGACAATTCCATCATGGTAACAAGCCAGCTGATTAAAGATCGGAGAGAGCATGGTAAGATCAGTGGATTCCATGAGCATGGGCCTGCTGGAGCAATTCTTGGGCTGTGAGTTCCTTGGTCAGAAGCAAAGCTGTGTGGAATACAATGGCAGTGGATAAGGAATACTGAAAGTTTGTGGAAGGTAGTTTTGGCAGAAGCACTATGTTCAGGAAAGGCAAATTCACAACCAGAATAAACATCTATTCCATTAAGGGCACGGTGTTTCCCTTTGTGTAAAGGATTTGGTCCAGTGTAGTCAACCAAACATCAAGCCACTAACTGGTGTAATGGTGCCATTTTAGGGACTCAATGTTGTTTTATGCTGCTAACAGATCTAGCACTCAGCAGTAGTAGTGGCCATGTCTGTTTGTGAGTTAACGTCCATGTTGTCATGCTCATGCTTAGCCTCCATCTCTGCCACCATGGCATGGGCACACTGGGTGATGACAGAAATGGGTGGGGAAAGAAGCTGATTCTCCAAAGAATGGGACATCCTATCTACTTGGTTAATGCATCCCTCCTCTTCTGAAGCCACTTTTTGAATAGTATTTACATAGGACACAAGTATCTCCATATCCTTGTCCACATATTCTTCTCCAGATGTCTTTCTCACCAATTCTCCAACAATGCCCTTTCCAAGTTCCTGACCACCCAAGCAATTCATTGACTGCAGAGCATGAATCAGTAAATAGCACATCTATCCATTTATCTTTCCAAGCAAAATGTAAGTTCATGTATACTGACCAAAATTCTGCACACTAAAGATTTACATTCACTGGTGTCTTTTACGATTGTCCTAGAACAGAACTCTAATGATGCAGCTCTCCACGTCTGGGTGGTGACTGAAGAATGTATAGAACCATCAGTAAACTGAGCCCTAGCATTCCCTTCCTCAATCAGTGGCTCATAGGACACACCTAAGGAAGCTATAGATGAAGCTTGTTAACAGAAGGTGTTATAACACGAGTAGAAACTGTTACATTTGGACAACTTCTTCATGTAACTTACTTATATCCCCAGAACCTGCTCTAGTCCAACCAGGTATTATTACTTTCATATGATAATAGATTGCTGCTGTACACATCCACTGTAGGGTTTGATGGGTCAGAGAATACTCAGATCATGATGGGCAGCTCAGGCTGCATGGTAACTTGGTGGCCTATTGTCAAACATTTAGTTTTCCACAAAGGCCCGATAGCAGGCCAAGAACTGTCTCTCAAAGGGAGAATAGTTGTCTGCGGATGATGGCAGAGCTTTGCTCCAAAGTCCCAAGAGGATCCTCTGGCATTCACCTATAGTGGTTTGACCAAGGCTCCAGACAGCATCCCTATCTGCTACTGACAAGTCAAGTGCCATTGAGTTTGTGGGATCATATGGTCCAAGTGGTAGAGCAGCCTTCACAGCAGCCTGGACCTATTGAAGAAATACATATTCTGGTCTTTTGCCCTGATTTGGGCATTAGCAATCTATTTTGAGTGTTTTCCTATTCTGGAAATGGATACTGAACAGTCACTTTCATTCAGAGAGTAGCAGGTAAAGGGACAGTCACCCTTAAAATAAGAGGCTTTTGTGTTGGAGTTGTTCCCATGCTTCATTCAGTGACTTTAAGCATGAGCTGGTGGCAGTGCATTATTACTTTAAATGTTCCTCAAGGCATCATTGTTTGAACCATTTAGCATTAACATGTTGTTACAGAAATGGGGACTTGTATTACAATAAGAATTTACTTATTCCTTTATTTTAGTGTCCATGTTTTTAAATTATTTGAATTTATAAATGCTTTTTAAAAGTTTGAGAGAAAGTATCTTCAGTGAATGAATTCTCTCTGTCTAGGTGATCTCATATTAAGTTAAACAAAATCTTTATTATCCTTTTGGTTTTGTTGGACGAGAGAGGCTCCTATGGCCCTTGTTACTTTTCCTGCCTCTGAGACAAATGCACTATGTTCAATGTAACATATTATTTTATGTGAGTATATCCTTAACATACAAATACTGGGGGGTGGAGGAGGAGCCTGTGTAAGAAAGCTGTGAACTTACTGTGAACTATGGGTATGGCAGAGTGCAGAATGTTCTTCTCACACGGTGGCCTTCTAGAACAAACTGCATAAGTTATAATTGAGCGCACTTGAAGGCAAGGGAATGAAGTGCATGTCCTGGTAAGTGCACACTATCTCCGTGAGAAAGGCAAAGGCCTGGGAGGAATGGTTTTAGTTCTTTTTGAGATGACCAAAGAGGGTAAGATATAACCAAGATGTAAGCAAGGGCCCTATTTGTATTTGCTGAAGCTAACTGTGAGCATCACCTCATGTTTTGCTTTCATTAATGATAAAAAACGAGAAGGGCTTTGTTTGCTTACTCAAGCTCAAATACCTGGAGTCCCCTGGTACCCGACCACGGTCTTTGGCACATCCTTTGCTCCACAGAAACTTAAATGGGGCAGGTGGACAAGTGGCACCCAGCATGGGGCTTGAAGGGCAGGGTAGAGATTCCCCCAAATATGGAAATCCTACCTAGGTTGAGTACCAAGATAGTCAGGGAAGCAAAGATGTGGCAAAATTACCGTCAAAGTGCAGAAGTTAAGCTTGAGAATGATCTTAAATTGTTAAGGGCTTTGCTTAAGACTTTTGGAGTATGATCCTCTGGGGCGAACTTTCAACTCCTGAAGAAATACATTAAAGTCTGTTATTGGCTCCTCTGACCCCCACAAGGGACATTAAGAGAAAAATACTGGAAAGAGGTGGTGGGACTTTCAGACACACTCACCACAAGGGAGAGGTCATTCACTGCACATTTGGTCTCTTGGTGATTCAGTGTCTTTATCTCTGCAGAGGCTCCCCTCCTCAGCAGCTTCAGAGTTGGGGACACCACCAATGAAAGCAAAACCGAGAAAAGAAGTAAGGTATCTATGAAACAGAAAATGGAGGAGCTTGAGCTGAAGTCAGATGAGAGTTTGCCTGAGGAGTACTTTGAGATTCCACCCAAAGAAAATGCCGCTGACAAGATGATTTCTGTATTTGCTACAGGGATCAGAGCAGCTTACAGGGAAAGGAGATTGGACGAGAATGGAGAGGCAACTCTGGTATGATGACTTAGAAATAAATCAAGTCCGTTTTTGTTGCACTACAGCTTGGGAAAAATTACTGCACCAAAAAAGATCCATCTTCCCTTAGCTTCAAGATTAGGTAGGGCAATTCAGAACCTTATGTGGACTTTGTGGCTAAAGTATTTGAAAAAAATATAAGGAAAACTGTATCTCAAGCCAAACTCAGTGATATGTTCATAAATATTCTTGAAGCATTATCCTAATTAGTCTTAACAATGAAAGACCCAAGTCAGATATTGAGGATAAAGCTGAAAGATCAGGGAAGCAGAGCAGCCAGCTGCCAGAAACTTCTTACCTCTATGAAATCTCAGAATGAATGGGCAGTCTTGTCTCTACAAATCCTTAGACTGAATGGAGGATCCTGTCTCTATGAATCCTCAGACTAAATAGGCCCAAGATCCTGTCTCCACCCACCTTATATTCCTGTTTCCACCTCCCTAGTACAGGGATCAAAGGTGTGCACCACCACCACCTGGCTCTGTTTCTCTTTTAGACTGGGTCAATCTCATGTAGCCCAGAGTGGCCTTGAACTCCTAATCTTCCTGCTTCTAAGTGCAGGGATTAAATATGTGTGCCACCATTGCCTAGCCTCTATGGTAACTAGTGACTAGCTCTGCCCTCTGATCTCCAGGCAAGCATTATTTGTCAGAACACAAACAAGATATCATACCACATATTCTGGCTTTTGATAATGCTGATTCAGAATGTCAAAGGATTATGCACCCTCTATGGGCTGCAGGGAGATCTTTGGAAGAATATGTCAGGGCCTGCACAGATATAGGCTCCCCCATTTATAATGCACTTGTCTTAGGGTTAGGGTTTCAATTGCTGTGAAGAGACACCATGACCACAGCAACTCTTGTAAAGGAAAACACTTAATTGGGTGGCTTGAAGTTCAGAGGTTCAGTCCATTATCATCATGGTGGGATATGGCAGCATGCAGGCAGACATGGTGCTGGAGGAGCTGAGAGTGGAGAAGGAGCTGCATCTTGATCAGCAGGTAACAGGAAGTGATCTGACACACGGGGCATGGCTTGAGCATATATAAAACCTCAAGCCTACCCCTACAGTGACACACTTCCTCCAACAAGGCCACACCTACTCCAACAAAGCCACACCTCCTAATAGTACCACTCCCTATGAGCTCATGGGGGCCAATTACATTCAAGCTATGACAGCACTGTTCCAGTTGCTGTTTTCAACCAGAAAGAAAAACAAATAAAATGCTTTAATTGTGGCAAAACGGGTCACATAAAAACAGATTGGAGAGAGAGAGAGAGAGAGAGAGAGAGAGAGAGAGAGAGAGAGAGAGAATAATGTAAAAAAGCACCAAGATCTGGCCCCCACTGTAAAAAAGGAAGGCATTGGGTAATTAATGTCATTCTAAATTTGATAAGCAAGGCAAGCCTCTAACTGATCGGAAAACTTGTTGACAGGTCCCTTCCAAAGGCCCTGGCCAACTGTGCAGGGAAATCAACAGATTTTAAATGAGGAGGTCTTGCAGTGACTTTTGGCAATGCAGCTGCTGATTTAAAAATGATATAAGTTTAATTTTAACTCATGACTAAAATGTCCAAATTATACAAACTGAGATATTTGGTCCTCTCCCAGCAGTACCCATGGGGATCCTATTGGGAAGAAGTAGTTGTACCCTTAAAGGGTTAAATGCCCATCAAAGATTCAAATTATACAGGTCAACTTGGTATCAGTAGATAAAGTGGTCCATTTACTTGCTATAGAAAGAATTATGCAACTGCTTCTATTGCCTATATAATTTCTAACACCATGCTGTACTTATGGGCCAGAGCTTTGGCAGTACTAACACTTAAATTTGGTATAATACTTTAATTTCTGAACAGAAACCTGAGTGTAAGGTGTTGATAAAAGAATGTCAACTTCAAGATTTATTAGATACTGGTACAACTAGGACTCCAATGAGAAACTTTTTTTTTAAACCTACAATGGACATTGAACATTAATGAATTGTTCCAAGGCAACTTAATGGGCCTTGGGTGTGAGAACAGCTTTTTATACTCTGATAGGAGATGATATTAGCCATTCAGCAGATATGGTGGATCCTCAATGGATGATACGATCATTTGCCCATAGTATCCACGACACTTTTCAGCCACTGCCTATAAACATATATATATATAATATATATATATTAACTGCAATGATGTGTGGTGATATTTGTAATCTAAGAAATAAAGCTTGCCCGAAGATCAGAGGACAGAGCCAGTCACAGAGTTAAACATAGAGGTCAGGCAGTGGTGTCACACACCTTTAATCCTAGCACTCAGGAGGCAGAGATCCATTTGGATCTCTGTGAGTTCAAGGCCACAATGGGCTATATGAGATTGATCCAGTCTAGGAAAGGCACAGAACCAGGCAGTGGTGGCACACACCTTTAACCCCAGTATTTGGGCAGCACATAGGCCATTAATCTCAGCACTAGGAAGGTTGAGATAGGAAGTGAAATAGCTGGGCAGAGAAAGGCATTTAAGGCGTGAGGAGACAGGAACTAGGCCCTTTCTGCTGAGGACTCAGAGGCATTCAGTCAGAGGATTTGTGGAGTTGGTGAGGCGAGAAGTGGCTGTGGCTTGTTCTTTTGTCTCTCCAATCTTTCAGCATTTACCCCAATATCTGACTCTGGGTTTTTATTATAAGACCATTTAGGATTCGTGCAACAATGATGTGCCTAATCATTGTAGCTTGACTGTAAATGTTACCTGGAAGGCTGGGAAAAAGCTTCCTGCAGGTTGGGCATTCCTTTGTAATAATTGTTTTGCAGCTTTAATAAAAGGAATTTGCAGGAGTCTGTGGTTTAGGTAGTATTTTGCACATCTTGCCTGAACAGCCTGTGTATCACCTGTGGCACTCATGAGCTGTCCCTGCTGGTTTTGATGATAATTTTCATGTGTTGGATCCTACTACCACTGTGGTTGCTGTTGCTTGCTGTAGTGTTCTTCCACCCCGTATCTGGACTTGTAGCAGGGATGCAGAAAGAGATATGGACAATGGCACGTGTCTTTAGCAAAACTACTAACGTTAATGCCACCATACTGATAGAGATAAATCAGGAACTGGGTGAAGTGAGAGGGACAGTCCTTCAAAAATCAAGCAGCTATTATTTACTGCTTCAAAGGCTACATTGGCTGTAAACAATTTCCAGACATGTGCTCCTTTAATATTCCAACTTCTTACATAACATACAAGACCAGTTAGGTTTCATACATGAAGAATACAGTAACATTTCTGTAACTCATATGTATTTGCCATGAGGGTTTGCAGGGCCCATGCCCTTTGTGGGTCCTGTCTTGTTAGTATTATTCATAATTATGTATCTGTAATCCATAACAAATAATTATCCAGTGTATACAACATTGGACGCTAAAGTGAATTCAACCTGTGTATGCATGTGTTTCGTTCTCTGACATTCTGCAATACAGAAAGGGGAACTTGTGGGAGCCTGTGTAAGAAAGCTGTGAACTAAGGATGGAGCAGAGTGCATAATGTTCTTCCGACCAAGTGGTCTTCTAGAAAGAATTGCATCAACTATGATAAGTGAATGAGCTTGAAAGCAAGGACATGAAAGGAATATCCTGGTAAGTCCACATTATCTTTGTGGGAAGGGCAAAGTCCTGGGAGGAATGTTCTTGGCTTTTTTCACATGACCAAAGACATAATGTCAGGGTTACACATTGCTTCCAAAATTTTGAGATACTTGTTTTGTTAAAGGTTGTTTTCGACCTCTGGCTTCTTTCAGCACATGAGTATCATAACACACACACACACACACACACACACACACACACACACACACACATACACTCACACAAACACATTCATGCACATACATACATACATACACACAGACACAAACACATGTACACATACATACACATATACATACGCACACAGACACAGACATACTCACACACAAACACTTACACACACACAGAAACAGACACACAGACACACACACATACAGACGCAGAGACACACAGACACACAGACACACAATATTTTGTGTAAGGAGCCTAGAAGAATAAATGGTTTAGGATTAAACCTATATTGGAATGTTAGAACTGCAGAGATGACTCAGCAGTAAAGAGAACTGACTGCTCTTCCAGAAAACCCAGGTTTGGTTCTCAGCACTCACGTGGTGGCTCGTAACATTGGTAACTCCAGCTTCAGGGGATTTGATGCCTTCTTCTGGCCCCTATGGGGACCTGGCACACCAAGTGGTGTATGGACATATATGCAGGCAAAACACAAATAAACATAAAAGATAAAGATTAAATTATATTTAAAAAAAGATTAAAGCATTTTGATAAGCCATAACATCCCGATGTTAAATCTGCTATTATCTACCTGCTAAATCAAGCTGTAAGTTGCAAAGTGCATGGCCTTCATCTTAGAGCCTTTAACACACACTTGCTGTATAATCATAGAGCATGATCGCAGCAAGAGAGAACTGTAAGCTGCAGTATCCTTAAATATAACACCCACACTCAAATTCACGTCTCCTAAATAGATGGCATAGGTATGGGCATTTCCCCCACCCCCTCTTTCTCCCTCCCTCCCTCCTTCTTTCACCTCCTTTTCCATTTCTCCCTCTCCCTCTTTTCCCTGCTTGCTCTCTCTCCTCTCTGTGTTTATTTCAATCCAGAATTCACTCAGCTCCATGTTTTTGTGTTATGGGTTTTCTAGTTTCTTTAAATATGAAGTATTAGACTATTGTCCATGTACTCTTGTTTCTCAAAATGTGCATTTGAATTGGAATATTGTTTTTAACCAACAGAATTTCCCATTGTAGAGATCACATTATTTCCTTTGTGATAATTGAAAACATATAGAATACTAACTACATTGACTATTGAGGGTCCAAAGGACTTATGCTACACTATTGTTTAACTTAGTCTGTACTAATTATAACTAGCTGCAGGAGACCCACTCACAATGGTATATCTTTACCTGTTCAAAAATAATCAGGTGGATTCTTTCTCATTTGTGAGTGAGTTATGATACCCTAGAATACTATGCCACTGGACCAATAATATTCTTAGCTTCCTAGGCTACAATTATTAAAGAAAACCAAAACTAAAACAAACAATAGTAACAACAAGAACAAGGAGAACTGTTAAAACCTATGTAACATAAAATCACAGAAAAATCCAAACCCCATCCAAATAGAAACAACTCCCTCGTTGTTTAAAAAATCCTGGTTCTCATGTTGACTAAAATTCAGACTGAACAGACTGTGGTAGAAGATGTTATCATTTGAGCTATTTACTATTCTTCCTGTGGAAGGATTCTATTTAATTTGTAATTTTAAATTTAATACCCAAATATTTCCATAAAGTTCAGAAATAATAATGTAAAATGCATTAACGAAATCTTTGATGTAAGTTGCTGGCCGTGTAGAAGAGCTCATTTGATTTTAAAATGCTGTTACACTATTTGGGATTAAAAAAAACAAGTAAGAAGAACTCAGTATTTACAAATGAATGTATTATTTATTACATCCTAAGGCAAATTGTCCCAAGTTTTCTCCAAAAAATGTGGCACGATGCCTTCCTTTGTTCTGTTTTGAAGTGGGAACAGCAGACAATGGGTTTTGTGCTTCCTCCTTTCAAGGGCCCATCAAGGCTTCCTGTTCCATTGTGCTTCCTGTTCATCCTGCTGTCTAATTCCTGTGACTTTTACTTTGTTCATTGTAAATATTCTTTTTTTTAGATTCTTGATAAACCCAATACCGTCTTACTATTTCACTACTGATCTCCTCCAGTTCCTGAGGAGAAATTATAGTAAGTTCAAGGCTCACAGATAAACTTCATTTGCCCAGAGATACTGGAAAAAAGTAAAAATCATGAGTTTGTAAAATAAATGACAATAGAAATCCATTTTATCACTAACTTACATAAAAGTAAATCTATTACAAAGTTGAAATTTTATAACATTCACACAAACACATTGTGTCATTTATAGCTTAAAAAATGTAGAGAAATGTACAGATACAGCATTAAATGCTAATTGTTATGAATTAACTCTGGGATACACTTTACTACACTGGCATTTGTAGCCATCACCTGGCACTATAGCCAGAGAGTTACTCAGAATCTGAGGGTTGGGGCAGGGCTTCACACCCCTACCCTCTATACTAGTTTAAGGATAAAGTGTAGTTCCATACATTTTATGTTGAAATCCTTCATTAAAATGTTGCAAAGTAGTTTTCAAACATTCTTCACCAGACATGGTGGTGTTCCAGCCAGAGTGGAGAGTCCTCTATGCTCCTCCTGTCCCATGCCTTAGTTTAGATTTTTCTTTTATTTCTACACGCCCCCCATCGTTTCCTCAGTGGTTGAAGTATTGCTGAAAACCTGGAGTACCATTTCTTTCTCTTCTTCATTTCCAGAAAGTTGTTTTACCTCCTTGCCATAGTTGTCTGTGTTCTTACTTTTCATAGAACTATAAGTTCTTTCAAGGGAGAAACTGGTTTGTAGCATCCTAGAAGCCCCATACCTTGTCAAATAATGTACACAAGTGATTTCAATTTTTTATTCAAATTTATTGTTTGAGTTTTATTTTGTAACATTATTTGTAAGGATTAATGAAATTACAATTGAATAATAAAGAGCTTTTGGTGTATTGTTCTTTAGTGAGGGACACTGAGGTAAGGGGCCAGGTAAGATTTATTAAGGAATGAGATCTATAAGGTACACTCACAACACAGAACAAGGTAGATGCAGCTGCTGATCCAGCTGTTGTTGACCTGCCATGATGCCCAAGGGCAATGAGAACCAAGCTGCAGGCCACGCTTCTCCGTGGCTTGCTCCTGCTCTGACTACCCAAGAGAGTGCATGACCCCTGCCTCACAGTTTTTAAGGTGTTGTGTATCCTCAGAGCAGACCACACTCATAAGGCCAAAATGCTCCGTCCAGTTGATCATTGGGCCAAATGGTAGAATTTCCACAACATTTCCCTTTTTTGGTCTAAAATAAAAAGGAAGGTTCTAAGTCTAACCTAGTAAAAACTATAACAATCAGGACTATTAGCATGTATTGTCCAGAGGGATGGAGAGGTAGTAATCCTAACAAAAACTGAAACTATGTATAACAAGAACAATTATCAAGGAAGAAACAAATCCTTAGATGTCTAGATCTAAGTAATAGACAATTTTTAAGAGACAACTCCAATAGTTGTCCTTTCCTGAAGATTCTGAGTTTTGTTACCTAATCTGTCCCCTAGCTAAGATTCAAGAGGATTGTAACTGTATCTACCTAGTCTTCAACTCCATCAGAGACTTGAGAAGGAAAATAATATTACCTGAGTAAGCAGGAAGTACAAGCAAGTGACTTCCAAAAAATGCAAGGAATGACAGAAACAGCTAGCTGTCTGGACAGTCACCCAAGGTTTGTCTGTAACATTGGGGCTACAAACTTTGGGTTATAGGCCTAGAAGATCTGACAGACCCCTTTCAGAAGCAGGAAATTTTGAACGACTGTCCTATCCTGTCTTGACAAAGTTTAGCATTTGCTTTTTTTTTTTTTTGTCCTGCTTGTCCATATTGGATAGTGTGCTTACTATCAGCAGTCAAGGCAAGGGCAGTTTCTTGCCCAAGAGGCCAGTTTTGCCAAAAGGAAAACAAACTCCATGTGGAATGTCTTCACTGCCCAACATTCTCTTGGGAGTAGATCAGTGCTGTCAGGAGCAGACATGTCTCATGTCAAAAGAATTCTAGATTATTAAAATATATTAAGTACCATATTCTGTAGGTCTTTGAAGTATTTGAAGGTGGCCTATCTATGTGAAATATATCTCTGTATGATCTTGAAAACCTAACTAACATGACTATAAGTCTGACAAACATGAGTGATTATTAACCTGTAATTCTTATTAAACTATGTAGCATAAGAAACAAAGATTCACATTATAAAAATAAACAAGCTGTAGAGGTAATAACTTATGCAAAAATAGAAACAGATATGCAGTATAAGGACAATAACCTTGCAATTATGACAATATGCAAAAATATCTTAACCAGAGGTAAAAATGTAAAATATAACATGACAAAATAACCTTAATTTGCATCAATATACAAAAATATTCCAACAGAAGTAGAAACATATGACAAAAATAACTTTGAATTTGTATAAATATATAAGAATCCATACCAATGTAAATTATTTAAAACTGATAGTCTACCTTTTAATCTTGTCATTTCTATCCCCCTTTTTTCTATTCCAAATGAGACACCTGAGTTTAATCTTTATTGTTCTGCCTCCAACCCTATAACAACTTGTTACCAACCACCTACAGATGACAATTATCCATAACCCCGAAAAAACCCCCAAATCACTCACCTCACCTATAGGGAAAGTGGGCGTCATGGTCTTAGAATTATTTCCTGCTGTTGGTGTGGGGGTGGGGCGATGGCAAACCTACAAGGTAGAATATTTTTGAATTTCTGAGTCTTTTGTTTGTATAGTAATTCTGGTTGCTTTTAAGAGCATTTCAATGTTAATAATTCTTATAGATGGCAACACTTAAATATATTATTTATTAAGGGTAATAATTTCAAAAGATATACAGGTTCAACACCAATTAAAAACTAGTTTCACAATGGAAATGTTATTTTTGCCATTGATTAAACATAGATAGTATAATTTAAGACATAATGAAAAATTTTAAAAGTGATTTTGGAATATATTAATTAAAATCCCATTAAAACATCATAAAGTTATTCATAAATTTGTTTGATCACCTTATTCCTCTCAGAAAGGATTACCTATATTATAACTTGAGCTTTTCCTTCTATTTTGCTAAGTTCTGGGTCATTTTTAATTAAGTGCTACTTTACAATATTTTGAGGGTAGCAGAATTTTCTTAATGTGTTTCTGAATAAAGTGAGTTTATTGGAAGGCTTGGCAGCTTTTATTGTTTTTTTTTCTCTTTGAGCCAAAAGCTTTACTTTTACAGCAAAATTGTACAAACATAATGTCATTAAAATATTTCTCAGTGGAAGCGACTAATGAGTGTCTAATGAAATTAGATATTGTAGTTACTGTAATATCTTTATGATTTTTTTGGTTGTTAGATTTTAAGTGTTATAATAGTAAAGTTGGAAGAAACTCTGTAGGGATTTTGCTCCAGTAGTCTCCCAGTGCTGGGAATCTGTTTACCTCTTCAGTTATGTAGCCTGTGTTTTGATATTTGTGTTGGTCTTCCATTTAGAATGGTTTATGTCTAGAGGTGCCCACCCTTTTAAACATTTTGTGATTTTAGCCCATTTTGTATTTGAAACAATGCTGTTTGGACTCTCCTTTTTGCTACCAGCCTTTCAAATAGCAAAGGTAGCTCCTTTTGCTTTTTCATGTCCAGTCTTTAGTCACCTCAGTCTCACATTTCCATAGACCTCTTCTGAGAAGGTCCAATCAAGGTCAAATATAAAATTCTAGATGTCTTCTAGGCAGGAGAGACTCAGCAGGGTCATGACTTTATGGCACATAATGGTTATTCAGTCAACATTGTTGAATGAGTGATCAATGATGTCCATGTCCTTTTTTAATGTTAACTATGTGATACTTTATTGGCTTTGATGTTAAATAGCTACGATTACTGGTTTCTGAATTATAGATTTTTAAAGCCTGAATTTAGAAGCTAATCAAATCTTTCTATTCCTATTAAATTTTTTATTATTAGGAAATTTTCTATTTATTTTACATACCAACACAGATCCCCCTCTCCTCCTCCTCCCATGCCCCAGCCTTCCCCCCAACCCATCCGCCATTCCCACCTCCTCCAAGGCAAGGCCCTATTTAAATTTTTTGAGATCAGGTATTAATATTAATATGTAGACCTAGCTGGCCTAGAACTCACTATATAGACCAGCCTGGCCTTGAACTCACAGATATCTATCTGCCTCTGACTCCCAGGTACTGGGATTAAAGGCATGTGTTTCCATACCTGGCTCAAACTGATTTGAATTTTGATTTTGCCATGTTCCTTCCAAATCTGAATCAATAATTTTTAACATATATGTTGTATATATTCTTAACAATGTTATTAATAAAATCACATATATGTGAGTTCATTTAAACTGTCTTTTTGATGATCTGTTTGAATTTCCTTCATTTAAGGCTCACCTATGTGCTCTTTGGAGTGGAAGCTGGGAGTAGTTAGGAGAACGGGCTCTTTGTATCTTGAAATTTACTTGCGATCTGGCTCCACCAACAAGGTTTGTGATGCTTGGCAGCCTTTACTTCTCTTGCTTTATTATCCTGGAACGTAGGACAGATGATCGCACCTAATAAATTTAATATGAAAATCAGAAGAGGGAAAACAAAATGACTCAGCCAACAATGGCACTTACTCTGCAAGCCCAGTGACCTGAGTTTGATCTCCAGAATCCACGTAAAGGTGAAGGGCACACACTGCGGTGGTATTTTATTTGTGAGTAACTTGAGTCTCACCTCTCAATGGTAGACTGGCATTTAATAAAGGAGATGAAGCCATGGGATGTGGAGAAGAATGGGATGCTGCGATGAAACCACCCACAAGCTGAGAGGCATGGGATGTGGAGAGGAATTGGGTGCTGAGATGAAGCTATCCACAAGCTGAGAAGAATAGGCAGCCGATTTCCAAAAACACTAGCAATTTCCAGAATTTAAAATCCTGAATCATGACGGGACACTGGTGGAATTCAATACCTGGTACATGGAATACTCACACCGAATGTGAGGTCGAGCTGTAGGCCTTGTGTACGTCCTACTTCACAAATGAGTCTGTCAGATACGCTAAGCCTGTAGGCTGAAAATGATGCCCCAACATGCAGAGAAACCTCGGGTGACTGTCTAGGCAGCTAGCTGTTTCTGTCAACTCACATTTTTTTTTGGAAGTTGCTTGTTTGCACTTCCTGTTTTACTAGGGAATACTATTTCCTTCTTGTGTCTCTGAGGGAGTTGAAGATTAGATAGTTGTAGTTACAGTTTTCCTTGTTAAGAAACTTCGGAAAAGAACTCACCAAGGAAGTGTAAAGTGTATAGATTTCAAACACATTATAAGATAGTTTTCTGTTGGTAATACAAGTTAGGATAGAAAGTGAATTAGGAACATTTTGGACTCACCAAAATAGAATAATGGAATATTTCCTCTGAATTTGTCAAATGCAAATGGACTAGACATTGTTGATGTATTTATTGCTCCTATATATTATATATAGTCATTGTACTTAATGTATATAGTTTTTCTTATATTAATTATAACTTTTAAAAAATTTTTATTAGACAAAAAAGGGGAGATGTGGTGATATTTTATTTGTATGTTAATAAATAAAGTTTTCAAGGAGATCAAAGGAAATAGCAAGCCATTTTAAGTAAACACACAAGTCAGGCAGTGGTAGCACACACCCTTAATCCAATCACTTGGCAGGCAGGGTCTCTGTGTGTTCAAGGCCATACTAGGGATCAGAGCCAAGCGTGGTAACACATGCCTTTAATCCCAGTACCAACCATAGAGACCTGGAGGTCTGTACAGACAGGCAGTGACAAGGAAGTGAGGGCCTCTCAGATCCCCACCCACCTGCATCATCCTTACATTCCCAGATCTAGCTTGGATAGCCCAATTTGTATACCAGATAATCTGTCCCATTCACATGCTTTCTTGGTGACCACTAAATTGGAATGAGCCCATTCCTCCAATCAAAATTCAACGTGAGTATCTGATAGACTGACCTATCAACTCTTCATACCTAGTTTGAAACTGACCAAGGTTGAGCAACAGCAAAAAGAGAACTAAACTAAACTTTCATTCAACAGAGGCAGGCTCAAATCTCATCTCCGATATACCACCAATGAAAGAAGTCCAAATGCATATTTCCCCAGTATCTCCCCACCTTTCCTCTTATGACCCCACCCTACTTTTGCTCATCCGTATTCATCTAGGAAGTTTCAATTCTACTTCCATTTGGCCCAAAGTTTTAAGATTGTGAAGGAGACAGACTCAGTGGAGGTAGAAATGGAGGCTAAGCTTTATTCCTGATTTTGAAAGAAGCAGCCTCTGAGTCCTTTGAAGAGAGGGAAGGTCTGAAAACATAGGAAGCAAATAGATCACTCAGCAACAGAAAGTAAACAACAATATTGTGAGGGAATATTGAAAAGCCCAAAGAAAAGCCCAAGAAGTTTGACAGAAAAAGGGAGAAAAGGACATTTATGCTTGGAATTGAAATACATAGGGATGAGGTTGCCACAGATACTTCTAGGGGTTTGTTGGCAAGATAGAGGGGCCCCACAGAGAGGGCTGTTTACTCAGACCTGGGAAGAACTTGGTGTCTTGTCAAGTCCCTCTCTTTGAATCTGTCCTCTGGGAGCTGCTACAGGCACTGAATAGGAGGCTTCTTTTATTAACTTATTCATATCTTTAAATATTTCATTAATGTATAATTATTATGCAAAATGGATTTCATTTTGGTATTTTCATTCATGTACATCATGTACTTTACATGATCATACTCCTGACCACTTCCCCTTTCCCTTTGACTCTCTCCCTTTGGGTCTCTTCCTCTTCTCAAGAACTTACCCTGTTGCTTTCAAGTCTTATTTACACATCTTTTGAATATCTAGGTTTTTTTGTATGAGAGACAGCATGCAACATTTATCTTCCTGAGTCTGGCTTATTTTGTTAAACATGATTATCTCCAGTTCCATACATTTCTTTTTGAAAAATTACATAATTTCATTGTTCTTCCCAGCTGACTACAATGCCATTGTGCAACAGCACTCTTTAATCTCTTGTCTTTAGATGATATCAGACGATTCCATAACTATTATGGATCGTGCTGCCCAAAGCACATATGATTGGGTATCTCTGTGGTATGCTGACATAGGGTCCTTGACTACATACCCAGAACTGGTATAGCTGGACCGTCTGAAAATGTTACTTTTAGTGTTTTTGAGGAGGTAAACGCTTCTTTTACAATTTGCCCCTAATCTGTGGCTTATTGTTAGAGTCGAATGCTGGTATAATATACAAGCAAAATTGCTAATGCTGGTGTAGCCAAAGAGGATAAATTTTGAGGCCTTTGGTTCCTGGCTTCTTTGAGTGTCTGGCTGGATCTTGGCATTATTTCCCAGTAGAGCCCCAGGTGGTACTTACTTGTTAGTGAACTGTGCAAAATTCCTTTGATAGAGGTTCTACCAGATGAAAATCAGTGTTAGAGAAATCCTGCTTTAATTTTTCTTATGTAGATTCTTTTATAACTTATCCATTATTAAAATTATACCATGCCTCTATATCTGTCTCCAAGGTAGAAGAAATTGGAGAATATTCTGAAATTTTTGATTTCTTTTTGCTAGTGACTTTCTTCCTAACTATCCTAATACAAATATGACTGCACTCATACCTAATCAATGGTGTCTTCTTTTTATTTATTCCATACATAGTTCTTCAAGGCTTAATAGTATTCTGATATTTGGCAAGCCAATGAACATAATCATGTATTACTAATGGCAGGATGTGCAGTACGACACTCAAGGTATGCTAACTCATACTGTACCTCTCCTGGTAAGATTGAACCACATCGTGCTTCATATTCAGTAGGAGGTATTTTGGAACCTCTCTTGGGGTATGTTGTTTTATTGATGTCATCTTTATCCTAAGAAATATTAAATATTATACTTCAACTCATAAAAGGGAATGGATTTTTGTTGAGGATCTTCAGAGATATTTAAAACTATTTGTCTTGTTGCTAGTTCCTGTGACATGTAGGTAAACTCTAAAAACCTACAAAGGAGATAAAGTGATAATATATAAAATATTATATAACATTATTATAATATAAATAAGATAAAATATAGATAATAGATAACGAGGAAGGATGAGGAGTTGGCCAAAGGACATGTAGGATATGAAAGATGAGAGAGATTAGGGTCAGGGAAGGTACACAAGGAAAGAG
>CABHPH010159249.1:775-46889 GCA_902168325.1 Peromyscus nudipes | reverse complement strand
GGTGAGACAAACATTATTTTGTAATTTTTAAAAATATACATGGAGAGAAAATGATATTTAGTGGAGCTCATATCCACTTGCATATTTTTAAGAGTTTACTTAAAGTCATGTATATAACAAACTATACTGAAAGGAATTTATGAATGGCTATTACATCCCTATGCTTGTCACACAAGAGCTGGACAACATTCATTTAAAAATACAATACATAAATACGGTTTTTTAAGCTGTAGGGATAGCTTTGAGCCATAATCTCTTATTTGTTCATTTAAGGATTATTCAAACACTTTATTTCATCAAATACACATCCTAATTTCAAAATAATTGGCCATAATTATCTTTGCCCTCTACACATGCTTTGTCATAATCAGAACTTTAAATGGAAATGAAGGTACATAAAATGTTTATTGTCAGTATTTGATCATAAAACCAGCACAATAAATATTTATTGGCTAAGTAAAGAAGATATATTTTCTCTGCTCTACTTCTCTCCATATTTTCCTTTAAAATATTTACTAATATTTCAGCAAATCTTCAGAAATAAATGTATAAAACCAGATAAATCAAAACAAATAAAAGATATATTATTACACTACACTCTCTTAAGAACTCAAACCTGTCCTCACCCTGAGGACTAGCTTTCATAGTACCAGAATGTTCCATGCAAGCTTCCAAAGGAGAGACACAACCAGCAGTTTCACCCAGATATGATGCCTATGAACTGCATCCATGACCAGTGTGGTATGGTAACCCTTACTGTACAGTAGTGGCTCCTATGTTTTGGTGGTAACCAACAGACTCCTATCTGGACGTAAGACCCAGTCTGTAGCAGGCTTTCTTTTGGGCCACCAAACAACTCCCAAATCACAACACAGAGACTTATTAGTTTTGAATGCTGGGCCTAGCTTAGGCACACTTCTGACTAGCTCCTTTAACTTAAATTAACCTGTTTCTCTTTATATAACTTTCGCCTCGGGGCTTATTACCTTTCTTACTTCTATGTATCTTACTTTCACTGCTTCTTTATGTCCGGATGGCTGACGTCTGCCTGGCTTCTTGCCCCAGCATGTCCCTCATTCTCTCCTCCTTCTTCTCTCATTCTTCTTTCTCTTCTAGAGCCTAGATTTCTTCTCCTGTTTATATTCTCTGGTAGCATCCCTGGCTATGCCTCTCCTGCCTAGCTATTGGCCATTCATCTTTTTATTAGACCAATCAGGTGCCTTAAGCAGGCAAGGTGAAATGGATGCAACACATCTTTACACAGTTAAACACATATTCATACATCGTTAAACAAATACAGCATAAACAAAAGTAGCACACCTTTACACAGTTAAAGTAATATGTCACAGCATAAAAACAATGTAACACATCTTTGCCCAGTTAAAATAATATTGTACAACACCAATTGACAAGAGGGTGACTGGTAATATAAACCCAGCTAACTAATCAGTGCCAGTGAAACCATAGTTATTCGAGGAGAATCCAGAACCATTAATTTACTAAAGGAGCATAAACCCCCAAAGCAATCTATAAACCTTAGTAGTTATATCCACAGATAAATTTAGTCTTCATTACTTATCAAGGAAACTTCTCTTTGCAACACAGAGAGCACTACAGAAAACCACAAACAATCAATCAAAATGCAGAGTTTTGGAGCTCACTCCTAGTGGATACATCTATAAAAAATCTCCTGTATCTAAGGCTTATTGTAGAAGAGGGGGCAGAAAGAATGTAAGAAGAAGAGGATTAGAAACTGTTCTGTGTTAGGCTGGGAGGAGGAAACGTGGCCCTCCCCAGGGAAAAGCACAAATCAGTTGTCCAGCGGCACATGTAGGAATATATGTATATAAAAATACATACATGCCTATAATAACAATTGATTTTTAAAAATGAGGCCACAAATTTTAAGGATAGTGGGTAGGGGTTTATGGGAGGGTTTGGAGGGAGGAAAGGGAAGGGAGACATGTTGTAATTAAAACATGATCTCAAAAATACACAACAAAAAAGAATTAAAACCATTAATACATTTTAGTATTTATTTTAAAGGCTTAATATGAAATATTTGCTTTTACAATCATGAGTGGTATGAGTAAGAAAAAATTCATAAAGAATAAAAGTAATATGCTAGTAAAATAGTTATGATAGACTTGACAGATATCTGTTATTTAAAATGTAAGATTTTTGAGAAGCTTCAAGAGAAAAAAGCAACAATACTCAAATTAGTTAATTAGAAAGTAAGAAAATTTATATTTTATGAAATATACTTAATATCTAAGAAAAATATACAGTTTTGTACAAAATTCAAAGCATTTTGAAACAAATAAAAAAGATAATTGAGTCAAGTAAAGTAAACTAAATACGTAGCATAGCACTTTGCAACACATGGAGAAAATTTAAGACTACAATTTAAAGTTACTTCGTGTGTCTGCATATGTGTATGCTCACATGGAGGCCAGGGGTGTGAGAGGAAGGCAAGTTAACAACAACAAGAACGAGCAGGAAAAAATCACTGCTGGTCTATTGTGGGGAACAGTGATGAGCGAGCAGGGTGAGTATCTTTAGCCCCACATATGGTAGTCTCTGTAATGAATGCAGCCCCAAATTCACTCCAAAAGGTTCCTTAATAACACTGTACCGATCAATCATATTGTATTTATATATTTTAACCACCCAGTAAAGAAGACTTCTTCTCAGGTAATTCCCTTGTAAATTCTACCAAACACTCTAAAATGATTATGTCAGACATAGTAAGGCACTTTTTGTTTTGGAGACTGAGGAAGGATGATCAAAGTGAGTGTGAGGCTATCCTGGACCACAAGCCAGGGCCCAGTCTTTCCAAAGAAAAATCTAAAACAAAACTAGAATTCTAGTTATATCATCTTCTTGGAAAGAAAGATAATCTCGCAGCTAATACTGCAAGGCCAGGATTGCCCTAATACCCAAACCAGATAAAGATACTAGGAGGAAACACCCCCCAACACACACACACACACACTCACACACACACACACACACACACACACACACACACACACACACACTACACAATTCTGTGGAATAAGTCAAAGGGAATTGTGGTGGTATTGTGTTCCCCAAAATATTGTGTACTTTAATAAACTTATCTGGGGTCAGAGAACAGGACAGCCACAATATTTAAACATGAGGATAGGCAGTGGTAGCATACGCCTTTAATCCTAGCATTCCAGAGGCAGAAATTCATGTGTTCAAGGATACACCCAAGCATGGTGACCCACGCCTTTAATCCCAGAAAGCAAGCCTTTAATCCCAGGGAGTGGTGGTAGAAAGCAGAAAGGTATATAAGGCGTGAGGAACGAGGCATTTGCCCTGGAGAGGCATTTGGTCTGGTTAAGCATTCAGGCTTCTAGCAGCAGTTCAGCTGAGAGCCATTCGGAGATGAGGACTCAGAGGCTTCCAGTCTGAGGAAGCAAGACCAGCTGAAGATCCAGCAAGGTGAGATAGCTGTGCTTGTTCTATTTCTCTGACCTTCCATTTCACCCCAATACCTGGCCCCAGGTTTGATTTTATTAATAAGACTCTCCAAGATTCATGCTACAGGGAATGTACACCTGGTTTAACATTTTAGAAGACCTGGTCTCAGGGTCTGCTTCAATTTAGTTGCACTTGAGACAAGTGTTCAAATCACACTCACATTGTTTTGATATATCTTCTATGTATTTTAAAATCACACATATGTTTTAAATTGATGTTTTTGCTAACTTTACATTGCATTAATTATTTTTTGTCATAATGAATGATGACACAAACAATAGGAAAAATTTCCTTTGTTCATAATTTCTGAGGACTCAGTCCTTGGATGTCTGGGCCCAGGAGCTTGAGCAGAACTGCACAGTGGGGCAGGAGCATGTGAAGGAGAAGTGTTCAGAAGAAGCAGGAATTAGCCAGAGAAAGTTATAGTCCTCAAGGACCCACACTTACTTCTTCAACTAAGTGTCACGCCTATCTTTTTACTACTTCCTAATAAAGCCATCATGTTATGAGTCCATTCAGAGACTGACTCATTGCTTAGGCCAGAACCTTCATGATCAAAAGCCTTCACAGACACACCAGTCTGCCTCCCTAATCTCCTATGCTTTCCTCAATATAACCACAGAGATAACAGTGACTGAACATCACACACAATAGAGTCTGTTTGTGTGCTTTTAATTTTTCTTCCCCACCCGTCTCTGTTCAAGCTGGTTGTATTTAAAATCTTTTTATTGCTATGTAGACACCCTACTTCTTCCTTCTGTGACCTCCCATCGTATATTAATCACATGCCTTTAGTTCAACACTGTGGCAAATAACACTGCATAGAATTTCTTAGAGATATTTCTTTATTCCCAAATTTTTATATTAAGTACCTTTGGCCCTGAGTGGTTTGTTTTGTTTTACATTGAAAGGTTTTAAACTACTGCTTCTATTTAATTGTGTTTTTTTGGCTATTTTTGTATTATTTACTTCATCTTGATTTAACTTTGTAGGTTGTATATAACTAGGAATTCATCCATTTTAATTTAGATTATTTAGTACAATGGAAAATAGATTAGAAAATTATGTCCTTATGACTCACAATTTCTCAGTGTTTCTTATATCTCTCTTTTTTATCTTTAATTTTTATAAATTTGTGTCCTCTTTTCTCTTTGGATTAATTTGGCTAAAAATTTGTCAATCTTGGTAATCTTTCCAAAAAACAAACTCCTTATTCCATTGATTCTTTGTATTATTTTTGTTTCTGTTTCATTCATTTGAACCCTGATTTTATTATCATTTCCCACCTACTTTTTTGATGTTATTTGTTCTTGTTTTTTACAAGGCTTTGAAGTTCATCGTTAAGTTATTGATTTGAGATCTTTCAAAATTTATGGGGAAGGGGAACACTCATTCATTACTGGTGGGACTGCAAATTGTTGAAGCTACTATGGAAATAAATGTGGGTATTTAACAAAAAGCTAAAAAAAAAGTCTTCCACATGATCCAGTTATTGCATTCTTAGGAAAATTCCCGAAGATTCTGTATCCCAATGCAGAAATAGCTGCTTATTTGCGTTCATTGTTGCTCTATTCTAAATGGTTATAAAATGGAACTAGGCCAGATGGTCATCAGCTGATCAAAGGGTAATGAAAACATGATACATTTACATAGAATATTATTTATCTGTCAAAAATTAATTTAAGAAATTCACAGGTAAATTCATGGTACTGGGAGTAATTTAATAATTAATTTAATAATAAATAATAACATTACTATATTAATTATATTATAATATAATATTTAATAATAATAATTTAATAATTAATTAAATAATAATATAAGGTAACATAGATCTAGAAAGACAAAGGTCTCCTACATTTTCGCATTTGGGGATGTTAGTTGGAATTCTTATATGTGTTTCATTTGGAATGTTCATAAATACAAAAAGTAGTAAGAGGGTATGCTGGTGGTTTCCTAGGTGGAGGATGTAGAAGAAAATGGTAAAAAGCGGTAAAAGGAAATAATAAATACAAGGGTTAGATGGTGCCTTAGTTGGGGTTTCTATTGCTGTGAAGAAACACCATGACCATGGCAACTCTTATAAAGGAAAACATTTAATGGGGTGGCTTCCAGTTTCAGAGGTTTAGTCCATTATCATCACGGTGGGACATGGCAGCATCCAGGCTGACATGGTGCTGGAGCTGAGAGTCCTACATCTTGATCAGCAGGCAGCAGGAAGTGCACTGAGACACAGGCATGACTTGAGCATATATGAGACCTCAAAGCCTGCCTCCACAGTGACACACTTCCTCCAACAGGGTCACACCTATTCCAACAAAGCCACACCTCCCGATAGTACCACTCACTTTGGGGGTCACTTTCTTTCAAACCACCACAGATGGGATGGAGAAGAGAAGAGCTGGGTAGGGAAAGGAACAAAGAGGGAACAACTAACACTGAAGAGCTTTTGGAAAAGTCATACAGTGCTTTCCAAACATATGAATGCACAAACATAAAAAGAGTCTAAATGGATTACTCTATAACGGGGTGACAATACCCATATTTGATACCAAAGGTAACAAATAAAAAGCATAGCGCCAATAATGGATTAACTCTTTTAGTATTCTTAGTCAGTGAGGTCCTGTATACTCCCAAATACTATAGGCTATTACCTGTTGTCTCAGTTACTATCCAGAGCTTCACAATAAAACTCTGTTGGCCTAGACAACTCACATTCTTGAGTCATAAAACTTACAGAAATCAAGCTGGTACTCACTTGGAAGATTTATTCCTACCTGACAACTTTCAGAGTGCTAGGAGATTCTATGCATGATATTGAAGGAAATAGTAACCAACATTCTAACCCAACTGTGGACATTTTGAGCGACAATAATGATCTGCCTGGCAAGACATGCCCACGGTTACAATAATGGCAAAAATATTGTGGTAGCAACCAACAACTTTCTGATTAGATTTAAGGCCCAGTCCACAGATGAAATTCATGCCTGATACCATCATCAGGACCAGGGACCTGTGGCTATTCAGATTGTATAGTCTAGGTGATAACATACTACTATTATTCTACTAAATAGATAGAGCACTGAACCTAATGACTTATTGTTAAATTGTTTAATGCACTTCTCAGCCTTCATTAGAAAAGCATCTTTCTGGAATAGATGCCAATTAACATAGATCCACAAATTGTCAAGTTGAAGAGACTGCAGAATTCTAAACCTTTGATTGGATATTTTTTCACATCCTGTTTTTTTTCCTTTTTTTGCTCTTTTGGAGGGTCCACTACCCAGCTCCCAAATAAATCACATACAGAGGCTTATTCTTAATTATGAATGCCCAGGCTTAGCTTGACTTGTTTCTTGCCAGCTTTTCTTATATTTAAATTATCCCAGTCTATCTTTTGTCTCTGGTCTTTTCCTGCTCTCTTACTTCTGTAAATCTTATTCTTACTCTATGACTTGCTGTGCAACTTGGTAACTGGCCCCTGGAATCCTCCTCCTTCTCTGGCTACTTTTTCTCTCCTCCCAGTTTTCTCCTTCTCTATATCCTCTCTGCCTGCCTCACCATTGGCTGTTCAGCTCTTTATTAGAACATCAGGTGTTTCAGATAGGCACAGTAACACAGCCTCAAAGAGTTAAACAAATGCAACATAATATTCCCCTTAAACATATATTTAAATGTTGTTATTTAAATAATATTCCCCTACAGCATCCCTCCTCCCAAGGATCAGATGTCATTGAGAAAGAGAGGGCAGAAAATTTATAAGAGGCAGAAATGGTTGATGACTGCAAGGGAACATTATTTTCTAACTGCAATGGTACAGTTGTGCATATGAACTCAAAATGATTTTGACAACATGAGCAGGAATTATTTAAAGGGGAAGGATTAAATAAAAGGAATTATTTAAAGATCATAAAGTCTCATCCTTAGATGATTCACTATTGGCAATTGATATCTTATTGGAGAGGAAGAGTGAGTTTTCTTTAATGGTTTATATCCCAGTAGTGCCAAAAGAACCACCTCTATATGAGAAGGTATTAGGGTGTTGGGGAGGAAGAGTTTGTGGTACCTAGTAGGACACATACCTATTGGTTGTAGTATTAAGGTAACTCTACGTAGTTAAAGGGGAGATTTATTTTGTGGGGTAACTTACAAGCAAAGGGGTAGTTTACAGGGTCTGGGAAAGGTATAGCGCAGTACAGCAGTGTTCTCTGGAAAACTCTGCTTGGTCTACCTCCAGCATCCAGGATCTAGGAACCAAGAGAGCCGGCATGTCTGGATCTCGGGTCTTCAGGGCTCCTGTCTCAGCCCCACCTTGTAGGCATGACAATTACCGAAGCCTCAATGGTGGTATACTTCCAGGTCAAAGCTGGAACAGCTACCCACTACACATACCCAAGAGTATATGGGCAGTATGTGGAACTCAATAGGTTTAAAATAACTGAGGACACAAATTCATGTGGTAGAGAAGGGGTTGTGGATTTGGGAGTAATGAAGGAATAGGAGGATGATTATGAACAAAATATGTTGTTAAAGGTTCTTGAATAATTAATAAAAAAGAAGGAAAAAACAAATAATACTCATAGAATTCCTTTAAAAATTACATAAGCAGCCGGGCGTTGGTGGCACACGCCTTTAATCCCAGCACTCGGGAGGCAGAGGCAGGCGGATCTCTGTGAATTTGAGGCCAGCCTGGGCTACCAAGTGAGCTCCAGGAAAGGCGCAAAAGCTACACAGAGAAACCCTGTCTCGAAAAACCAAAAAAAAAAAAATTATATAAGCAACCCTCCTGTAAAGTGGCTAGTAATCATATTCTAAAGATATGCAACTACAGTATTTTGGTAATGTAATTAAAATCAGATCCACTGTGTCTTCAGGGCCAAGAATTAGGGTATCTGAAGGTCCCAAGAAGAAAGCCTGACCCACAGCTTTCTGTTTCTGATATTATTGGCAGTGTTTGATATTTCCTGCCTTGGTTGGCATATGCCATTATGTTTCTGTTTATCATCATTGTTACTTTGTTCTTCTCTGTTTCTCTTCTACATGTCTTATTTGTGTCTTTGTTGTTGTTTTTTGTTGAAACAAGATATGATGGTGCAAGATAACCTAGAATTTCTGATCATTCTCTTTTCATATCCAAGTTCTAACATTACAGAGGTACATCACCATATCTGTCTCTTTCAACTCATGAGGCCAATGGGTTTATTGAATAGGGTCCTCCCTAATCAACTCTTTTTAACTTGATTACATCTGACCAGATCTTGTTGTCCAGTCATGCCATAGTCAATTATGAAGAGTTAGATCTTCAATCTTTTGGGGAGTCAAAATTCAACCTAAAACACTCTCCAATCCCTCCTATACTCAATTCATACCATTAATTTGTTGCCTTCTCTCTGTGCAGTGGAGATAAACTAAGATAAAGGTAATTAACCTATTCCCATTTTGAATAATTTGTTGCGCTTTTCTAAAGGGAAATAAATATGTTAGAATAAAGTATAATTCTAAATATGCAACAAACCCCACATTATTTTTAAACAATTTAAATTTGCCCTTTTATGCAGACTGGGAGAAATATTATTTGGGGAAAGATTATATTGGTATACAGATAAAATTATCATCACTAACTCAGAATACACAATTTAAAACTTTTATCTGCTTATTTTACTGTGAGCCAGTAATTTTTTGAGCAGTTAGGAAATTAATATGTGAGTGTACTTTTATTTCAATTATAGTACCATCATGCATTTGGAGATTTCTAGAAACAGACACACGAATGAGCTACAAAATTGCTAACCACCGGATGGAACTTTGGGGCAGAGTAACATAATATGTTATTACCTTTTGCAATTTCCTTGACAAATGCTTAATTCCTTCCTTTGAGCCCCCACACAAAGTAGAGTTACACCAGGACAGGATGATTGACAGCAGTTTTCCTAGCTTCTTGGACACTTTTTGTCACTTTGGTAACTTGACAATTCTATCCGCTTTTGACATCTGGACAGATATCAGTTCTCAGGAGTTTTCTCAAATTTACAGTAAGAGACATTAGATTATTACCATAAAAATGAAAAGGGCTCGAAAAGGAAAATCTATATCATAATTTCTTTGAATATTGCTGCTGTCAGATAATTAAAAAGCAATAGAGTTGAGACATGTTCATTATTCGACATCCCACATTGTAGATCATTTCTTGAACTTAAGAATTATGGCATCAAACTTGCATAAAATTGGTTTAAGTCTCATCTGAAATCCCACCATTTACAAAAAAAATGGCATAAAATCTAAAGAAACATGAGCATTTATCTTGTGAAATTATTGTCCTCATCCTCTTTGAGGAGGGGTTGTTATGAATGTCTTCTTTCTCTTTATGAAACAATTTTTCTTTTGCTGAGGCTGTTAAAAGTTACAGTAAATTGTACTCTTCTGAGCTCACCACCTGATTTTATATATTGCCCTGCGTGAGCTGTCATCTCCCAGGGTGTCCTGGAAGAGTTGCTGGGCTCAGCTAAAACAAACCTAGTTACTTTGACACAGAACATCTGGAAGGGTGTTTACTAGTCCTTCGACTTTTAGTTTTCCCTTTTTTACATAAATTCACAATATCAGCTGTTTCAGAAAAAAAATTAGTTTCCTAATCATTAATGCCTAGGATAATTTGATAACCAACTCAGCACTTTCTAAAGAACAAATGAGATATTTTTAATATCCTGTTAATGTTGCATTATTGGTAAAAGCAACCTTTCTAATTTTAATCCAACATCAACCATAGTGATTATTTACATAACTCAATTTTGTGCCTATCATTTAAAAATGAAAGCCTGAAAATAAATTATACATTTTTATTTCCTTAAATATGCCCTCTTGGGAGAAAAAAATATGCAATGAATTTATATGAGTCAAGCTGAACTTTAATTTTGGTAAATTGACAATCTAATCATGATTATCCCTCTTTGCAAGTTAATTTTATTTTCTTATTGATTTTACTGTACTTAGTTTTGCCATAATCAATAGATACTTAAAACATAATATGAAAATAAATGTTACATATTTTTCTTGAATATTTTCTCTTCTCTAGACTAACTTTAAATTGAGTTTAGAGTTGCTGTTTTAAGAGTCTACATATATTCTTGAGTAAAATACATGTGGGATCAGAAATTTATTCTTCAGTAACTGTTCTTCCTTTTCATTTTGCTGTTAGATAGAAGAGGCCTCTGGTTTTGGGTGTTCCTTACCTTATCCTCATCTCAAATTCTTTGCATTGGGTTCAGTTATTCAGTCATACTAAGCTACAGAAGTTTGGCAGATGTCTTCCCCCTCCATCTATAAGCTGACTCCTCTCAGCTTATATGGCACTTCATACAGACAGTTTCAAAATGTCGATGCTTTTCCAAGGTCCACTCTTTAGATACTGCTTTTAAAGCATTCAGTTCAGTGTATTTTTATAACTTACTAAGTTTTAATTTCTTCCTCAAACTCTAAGCACTCTGGTGAACAGTCACCAGTACCGTGCCTTGTAGCGCCAATAGCCGATGGCAGTTAGTGTGATGATGAACTGATCACAAACAGGATATAAGAAATCAAACAAGCTCCAGGGTCTGAGCACCATTTGCTCCTCCCCAGAGGGTGGAGGTAGATTCACTTTGTGAGATTTTATAAGCTCTTGGGAGCAATAAGGTGGTAAATAAGACATTTAGTTCATGAATCATTAAGCAGATAACTTTACAGTATTTTTAAATCAATTTATTCTTAGACAATTTCATACAGATATATAACATATTCTGGTCATATTCATCCCTTTAGTTACTTTTGAAATGTGTATACAATTATAAAAGTAGATGTGAAATGTGCCCTTAGCCACAGGAAAACCTAGGAGTCTGAGAGGATTCAAGGGACTGCCCTTCTATGTTAGGTGTCCTTGGGATTTATGACCATGAACTTTATTACAGTTAAAGGCCAGAACAAGCACTTTAACAGATTTATTATCCTGCACACACACACACACACACACACACACACACACACACACACACACAAACACAAATTCACATGCACATGGACATGGACACACAAACATAGAGGTCTACTTAGTCCTGTCCGGCCTGAAACTTAATTTGTAGAACAGACTGGCCTGGAATTCACAGTGATACAACTATTTCAGACTCCTAAGTATTGCTGTTAAAGGTGCAGAACACTATACCCAAATATGTATTTGTGAACAGTAAGCACCATCTCTCTTGCATCTTAAAAGTTCATTAGAAATTAGAAAGTGTGTTACCAAAAAAATTAAATTAAATTAAAAAAAAGCAACCAAACAAATGAACAGGTTTTACTCACAGTCCTGAAAACAAAAACAAAAACAAAAACAGAAACTTCTGATTTGTTTTTGTTGTTCTTGTAGACAGTTGGAATTGCTTTAGCCTCTGATATGCTTTGCTCTTGTCAAAATATTTGTTGTTGATACATGAAAAACCATTTTAATAACATAAGAGATTATATAATGGATACATTGAATGAAGAAATTGCTTTTCAAAATGAGGGTCCTAATTGTGGGAACCCTGGGCTTTTATGAGAAGCAAACAACTGGATTATGACATTCCTTTGGAGATGGTTAATCTGGATCATACTCTGGAGCTCTGCAGACTCACCCTATGGTCCTGGCTATGAGAAGGAAACTTCACAGTGCGCCAGATTTGCTCCATATCCCTTTCTTTCCGTGCTCAGCTGGGTGAGAAATTTCCCAAGTCTTCTATCAAAAAGTGATTGAAGAACACTTGCAGGCAGGATACTTGGTGGGACTTTCTCTTTGGAGTAAATGTTGATCCTTGCTCTCTCTCCCATGCACAGCTCCACCAAACCAGGTCTTGTGAGTTTCCTGTCTGCTTCTCCCTTTCTAGGTTTATAAGCTTCGCTGTTCCTCTCATACAGAGGATGCTTTACCTCGACTCTCAGGACCTGTGGTTTTGAACTCTTAAATGTTGGGTGGACAGAGTCACACTTGCATGCCTGAATTCTGAAGGCTGCTTTTTGCTGGACACTTACTTGGGGGCTGATTATTATGAAGCACATTGATCTTCTGGTCATCTTCTCTGCCTGACAACTTTCACTGGGAACGAACTTCAGTCTCTTCTAATACCTCCGACTCTGTGCTTGACTCCTTGCCCTGGATCTAAAATATGTAAAAACCTTGTCAGGATGATCTGCCAGGAAATATTTTCCTAGAAAGAGAATTAAAGTTACAAGATAGAAACAGAGTTAGCAATATTGTTTTTAATTAATAACTTCCAATTTCATCTCATGCATCCATTAATTTTTATTTTATTGGAGATTTTTAATTTTTTTAATTAAAATATAATTACATCATCTTTCCTTTCTTTCCCTCCCCCTCAAACCCCAAACATGTAACTGTCCTCTTTGTTCTCTTTGAAATTTATGGTTTCTGGCCTCTTTTTCTTTAATTGTTGTTATTGTTATGTTTATACATATATTCCTAAACATATAAATTTAATATGTTCAGTTCATAGGTGTCACTTGTATGTATAACATGCAAATCTCTTACTAATGTTATCTTTCTTCTAAATATGGCTTAATATTGGAATTTCAGAAATGTCTTGACAACGTTATGATGACTGAATTGCTATAATTTATATATGATTGGCTGGTTGTCAGAAAGTGAAATGTAGAGGTTATATTGTAATAACAATGCTACAGTATCAGGGACACATAAAGATATCACAACAATTCATTTCTGAGTGCTTCTGAAAGCATACTTTATCTTTAAATGTATTGTAAGATTGAACATAGGAAATCTTGAATTAAAAATTTATGTTCACATAAGACATGGTGATTTTTTATTTTCTATTTTATATATTCTGATAATTATTTTGAGACAAGTAGGACATAGAGTTAAATAAAATTAGTTTAATGATATCGTCAAAACAAAATAAAAGTTATAGTGTTAAAGTACTGATTTGGTATATGAATATATTTTAAGTGAGGAGAAATGATAAATAGGAATTTTTTTTAACCTAAACAGCACAATTACATTTTCCCCTAAAGGATAGATTTATGTCTTGACAGATTTTAATCCTTAGACATTTCCCTTTTCTATACTGAATAATATACACATTTAAGCAAAAAAAAGTGCCTATTTTAATGTGAGAATCAAGCTAAATTAACAATAACAAATACACACTTGGATACAAACTTGCTTAATAACAGCTGGGCAGAAAACGAAGGAAGTTATGCATAGTAAAGGGGGCTTTGATGCGAGTTCAGAAGAGTGGAGATTTTATGAGAAAAACTCACCTGTGGACTATATGGATGATGAAAACTCTCACATTAATATTTTCTCAAATCATGATAGAGATGGAAAATAACTACTGACCAGTATATAATTCTTACAAGAACTGACATTGTTCTGTTGAAATAAAAATGTCGGTTCATCTTTAAAAGTTCAGATATGAAAATCTCTAGTTTCCACTTGGGAATGAATCATTTTACACCCCAGCCAAAAGCTAGAACTCCAGAGCAACACCTATTAATTAAATCCCGGAGCCAGCTGTGTCCATGGCCCAACACCACTGGCAGCCAATATGGCACCTACTGAGATGCTAAACTGTCCTCTGTCAGCACAAAGTTCCAAGGGAAAAGAAAGACTTCACCAGAGGTCAGTTGCTAATCTTCCTGTTTGTTTTGACTTGACCACTAACTTAGTTAGCTTATTTATTCATCTGTTCATCATTTCAAATTTATTTGTTATACTCTTCTTTGGAAAATTTAGATTTATAGAACAATTGGGAATATAGCACAGACGGCGATTTCATTTACTCACCCCCTTTGCTAATCTGACACACTAAGGCAGCTGCGCTCTTTGGTATTAGTTCTGTTATCCTTGCCGGGCCTCTGAGCTCAGTGAATAAACATCCTAAACTTTGTATACAAATCTATAACTGTACTTTCTGCTCCAGTCTTAAAGCCATTTCCCTGTGGATGAATAACATGAACTTGGACTTGAAATAGGTCGTCAGGAACCACATAGTCACGAGGAGTCCCCGCTGCTCTTCTATAGTTTCCACTTTCCTTATGACACTGCTCTGTCCTTAATTACGGCAATGATCAGATTGCTCTTCCTTCCCATAGCTTTGCCATTCAAATAACACAACGCAAAATGAAACTGTACAGAAACAGACATAATGTAATTTCTTAGCATTAGCTTTTTACCATTAGCCAGTTTCTCTGGAGGCCCATTCAGGTTGTTCTTCCTTTTCTATTTTCATTTTTAATTTATCATGCTTTTCTCTGAGCAGTATTCTGTGGAATATCCCATTGGACTCATCTAAGAGACACACCTCTGACCATGTCTAAAAGTTTTCCTAAGGAAATTAAATTGAGAAGGGGAACCCCCCCCCCACATATGTACTTTGTAGCCTGACCATTTGCTCACTGAAGGTATCTGTATTTTGTCCAATTTTTTTGGATACTAAGACTAAAATTGCTGAAATCGTCATGCCCAGATATTTGTGAGAATTTACATTTTGGGAAAATTAGCACCTAGGTATACAAATTCTGAGTAGTATTGTAGGTACAATATAGTTTGTAAGGAAACTGTCAAAGTGTTTCATGCAGGACATGTTCCATTGCTAAAGCAAGAGTGATCCAGCTTCTCCAAATCTTTTGTCTTTGTTACTCTCTGGATTTTATTCATTCCGTTAGCTGCATCATCTACAGCCACACCACTGTGCATGTGCCTGATCTCACCTGATAGCTGTGTAAGGATATAGCTTGGTGGTTTCAATTTTTCATTTTCCTAGTGTATAATATGTAGACAGTCTTTTCCCATGTTTGACATCTTCATACCCTCTTTGGTGGGATGTGTTGTATGGTTGAGAGTTAATTCTTGGTTCCTCACCAACCTTGAGACAAAGTTTTGCTTTGAGGACCATGCTGGTCTCAGATTTGTGATTTCCCCAATTTCAGGTTCCAGAGTGCTAGAATTACAGATGTGTACCAGCATGATGGCTTGAGAATTCTTTTTTAAAAATTATTTCTTGAGGTTATAAGATAATTACATAATTTCCACCTACCCTTTCCTTCCTCCAAACCCTTCCATATACCCCTCCTTGATCTCTTTAAACTCATGGCCTCTTTTTTTTTTATTAATTGTTGATATGTATATATAACACACACATATATCTATATCTATATATCTCTATCTCTATCTATCATCTATCTATCTATCTATCTATCATCTATCTATCTATTCCTAAGTACATAAATACAACCTGCTCAGTCTATATAATGTTATTTGTCTGGAAATTTGCTTTGGAACTGGCAGAAATCATTACAGAAAACAACAGCTAATAAAAAAATGCATACCTGTGGAGCCCAGTCCCAAATGAAACATCTATAGTACAACTTCTATACCTAAAGCATATGGGTCACTGTGGAAGGGAAGATGGAAAGATTATAAAAGCCAAGAGAACAGGGAGTTAACAATAAGATTGTGTCTTCTAGGAATTTCAGAAGCTACATCCATAAAATCTCACCAACATGACTGCCTAAACATGAACTGAACAAAGACAACAACAATAGACATACTAACATGGACAGGGGAAAGGTCACCACGGCTTTAAACCAACACAAAAAACCCACAAAGAACAAAGAAATGCTAATAGTGGGAGAAATAGTCTTCCCTAGGAAAGAGCATACCAACTGGTTATCTAACACCAAACGGCCAGCCCTGAAAACATATATACAAGTGACCCTATACGGACTTAATTTCACTTTTTAAGTTTTATTTTAATTATTTGTTGAAAATTTTATACTGTAGCAAGTCCACTCACACACTTACCTTCCAGCTTCTTCCAGGCAGCCTCTCATACCCCCTCTCAACTTCATATATCCTTCCTTCCTTCTTCTTCCCTCCCTCCCTCATTTACTTTTCTCTATAGCACGCTGGCTGAATCCAAACAGGGCTGGCCATTTGCATATGAGCATGATGCCATGTTCTGGAACATGGCAACCTATAAGTTGCCACTACCCTGAAGGAAGCTAACTTACCCTCCCCCACCAAAAATCAACTACTATTGTCTCTGAGCTATGGCTAGGGTCCTGAGAGCTTCACCTCATCAATACGGCAATATTGACTAGCTTGGTCTTGTGAGATTCCATGCAGCAGCCACAGCTGCTCTGAGTTAGCACATAATTGTAGTAACTGTATGTTGAACATACAGCTATAGTTGATCAGTTGATGTCCGCTTACATATTGACAGAATTAATAAGGGAATGAAAGCTCTTGGGACAAATACAAATGCATTTAGCAATGTCACAAGTGTTACAGGTATTAATCTGATCAAAATTACTGAACAAAGAAAGATGAATATATTTAAATTTAAAAGAAAACAAAATCAATACTTTGTTCATTTCTTTATTTGAAATTTTGTTTAAGAGTAACAAAAGAAAACCATTTATCATCTCAGAATTCAAAGAAAATTACATACCCAAATGAAGCATACATATTTTATTTTATTTTTCCCCTGAATATTTTTCCCTCTTTTATTGACTTTAAATTACAATGGATATCACTTTTCCTCAAGCAAATTTGTATTTTAATTTTTCAGATAATAGAGATGAGAGAAAGCTGGAACTCTACCAAGTATGACTTTTGTGAAAAATATATTTGAAATATTGTTATTTTGTGACTTTATTCTTTTAAACAAGATATAAGAAGTATGGAGATTCTCTCTCTTTCTCTCCATATGTATATATATATATATATACATATATACATATACACATACATATATATGTGTGTGCATGTATGTGATGTATATGCATAATATTTTATGTCTATGTGTATATCCCTATTTCTATACGTGCTGAAACTATAAACAGTTATCAGACACATGGTAAATTAAAACAGTCACTAGAATTTCCATTTTGTTTGGTTTTCTTTTTTGTTAATATATGGATGGAGGTGATGCATGCATACATGTGGTACATTAATTGGCACAGGTGCCTGCAGAAGCCAGATGTTGACAACAGGTGTCTTTGTCAATTTGTTTAGTTTCCGTATTAGTTTCCGTATTAGGGTCTCTCTGACCGGAGCTTACTGCTTTGATTGTCTGGTGAGCCAACAAACTCCAGGATTTTGACATCTGCATCAAACAAAAGCACTGGAGTGAAAAATACATGCACCTGCTCTCTGTCTTTTTGTGTGGTTCTCAAATTCAGAACTTTTGTCTTCAGACTTGAGTGGAATAAGCACTTTACCCACTGGCCCATCTTCTTAGTCTTACAATTTAATATCCGATGATCAGAAACATCTTACTGTGGTTTTTTTTTCCATCTTCAAAACCTAGAAGCCATCACATTTCCCTGTGAAATATAATCATTAAGGAGTATAAGGACTCACATAATTTTGATATAAAGTGACCTCAATGGCCCATGTGTTAAATGCAAGCTTGATCTTTGACTTAGTGCTGCTCTCAGACAAGATCTTTAAGAGACATTTCCAGAGGGAGATCTTCAGGCCATTAGGGACCTGCCCTCAAAGGGCTTGTGGGCTGTAGTCTCTTTTTCATTTATCCCCAGGCTAGAAGAAAAGCCTACCCTACTTCCTACAGCATTCTGCTTTGCTGAAAGTCCAAAACCAATGGAAACAATTGTCCATGACCGGAAATCTCCAAAGCGCTGAGCTGAAATAAACATCTTCACCTGGTAAATTGATAATCCCCAGTGTTTGAGACACTGATGTATTCCTAACCCATACAGGGCCTCATCTCCTATGCTCTGTGGAATTAGGAACCTGATTCTGGTATGTGCCAATTAGCACACATGGGTGGACCAACTGCAGTTCCAGGCTCTTCCCTAAAGTCCTCAAGTACTTTCCTATCGTGCAACACTTAAGACCTTTTTTTTGGGTACAGTTTCAGTGGTATTGAGTTCAATCCTTCTATCTCAAGGCAGTATTCTTTAAAATTACCTTGTCTACCAAGGTTTCGCAGTGCAAACTTTCTTTATCAGTCGGTAGAAAGTCCTTAAATTCCATTCCTGTGGGCCTGGAACTCCAATTGTTACACTGAAAGATGAGAAATATAAACCAAGGAGCTGAGAGTCATTCAACAGACTCAGTGATATTGAAATTGAATATTTGGTAGAAAAGCAGAATTTTCAAGGCTTAATACCAGTGAGACAGTCTCTTGAGGTTTTAAAGGTTAGAATAAAATAATGGAGCATTTTGTAGTTAAGTAATTAGCACTTGAGCATTTTAAAAAACAAAGGTCCTTTTGAGAAGGCAGCTTTTAAGATTCTTTTGCCAATTGACTTTTTTTTTAAAAGCTTTCACAATTCCTCAGATAGCCTTGGGCCATTGGTGTTACTGAGATACAGTTAAAGAAGAAGAAGAAAAGAAAAAAAAAAGTCCTAACTCTTGAAAAAGGTTAACTCAACACTACAGGAAGTCTAATTCCTAGTTTCATTGCAGAATTAAATTAGATTGAAGTTGTTGCCTTTCTCCCTTTACTTATTTATTTATTTTTCTTTTTCTGAGCACAGAGAAGAGTGTTAATCTGGGGAGCTGCTGTTTCTCTTTGGTAATGCGCTGCCTCATCTTAGCAGGGAGGAGAGCAAAGGTCTAGACAGTGACATTCTGATAGAATCTGCATGACTTCTCCAGGATGGACAAATGAGCTGCAAGTCCCCGCACAGTCTCTACCACTGATTAGAACTCAATATTTATTTTCTTGCTCTTTGGTGCAGAAGGCATGCTGTCTAGAATTAGAAATATGAAAGACATAGGAACTTCACACTGTGCAGAGAGTTTTCTCTACTTTTCTATTTTCATAAGGCAAATGAGTTGCCAAACCTTCCCTAAAAAATAATTTTGGATACTGAAACAAAACTGTAGATCTGCTTGCAGTTTCTTTCTCAGAGCTCCAACCACATGCTCTGCAGGGCTGTCCCCTTTTAGCTGTATTTAATGAAAGAAGAATCCATAAAGTATCAGCAAAGAGAATTTGTACAATTAGTGTAAGTTCTGTGGCTATGCTGCACTTTGAAATGTTTTTCTGTGGTGTGCAAGACAAGTGTGCATGGCACTGGAGAGGAACCACTGATGAAATGGCATGTCGATACATAAATAGTTCACGGTACTAATAATTTCCTAATACGTGCATCTTATAGTACCATGTCGTATATCTTTGTTAAGTAAAAACTCCAGAGAACAAAAGTTCTCTGAAATAAAAGGGTTTATTGCACAATTATACAAGCTACCGAAAGGATGGAACCATTCATGAAGCATTTCCTATAGCTAACAGCAGTGTGGATAGTAGCAGTGTGGGAAACATCCTTAGACTGGAGCAATGAATTTCATAGTTTCTGTGTGCTGTTGTTTGGGTTTTATTATTGCCATGGTACTGGATATTGAGCACACACTCTCCCACATGTTAAGGAAACACTCTACTGCTGAGCAAGACCCACATTCCATTTAAAAATAAACTGAGGAAAGACAGCAGTGTAGCACAGGCTGGCTGTAGATAGAAAGGGATAAGGTGGGTGGAGGGCTTTAGTGGCAAAGCTATATTCCATGAGGAGATGTTGCTTTGAGGTCACATTAAAGAATGAAAACAGAAATTTCCTTTTGGAATAGTTTTATGAAGAGTGAGTCCGAATTTCAATCCTTAACATCTCTCCCTCTCTTCCCTCTGAGGTGTGTGGTTACTGGTTGGTCTGTGTCCCTTGTCTGCTATATGTGTGACCTGTGCTTAATTGCCTTAGTTACTGTCTATTGAAATGAAGAGACACCATAATGAAGACAACTTGTAGAAGCAGTGTTTAATTGGTAATAGCTAATGGTTTCAGGGAGCATGGCAGCAATAAGGCGGGCATGACACTAGAGAAGAAGTTAAGCGCTTAAATTTTGATCCATAGGCAGCAGGCAAAGGAGAGAGAGAGAGAGAGAGAGAGAGAGAGAGAGAGAGAGAGAGAGAGACAGAGAGAGAGAGAGACAGAGAGAGACAGAGAGAGACAGAGAGAGACAGAGAGACAGAGAGACAGAGAGAGACAGAGAGAGACAGAGACAGAGATAGAGAGACAGAGAGAAATGGGGGAGAGAGAGAGAGAACCTGATATGGGCTTTTGAAACCCCGATGCCCATTCCTAAGGACAAACCTCCTCCAACAAGGCCATGCCTCTTAATCCTTCCTAAACAGTCCACAAACTGGGAATCAAACATTCAAATCTATGAGCCTATAGGAACCATTCTCATTCAAACCACCACACTAAAAAATGGTTTCACTCTGTATTTATTGAACAACACAGAAGACATTATATGGGGGGAAATGAAAGGTAAACTTGAAAGAAATCCTTAACAGAGTTTTACAAGAGAAGAAGTTACTTTAATGATGTCAACTGACCCAAAAGAGCACTGAAAACCCCAAACAGATGTTAACCAATAAACACATGCTATTTCCAACACATATGGTAGATCTCTGCTCTGTTTAAGGTTACTTTTAACAGTTGGCAGCTTTGAGCAAATGATTATCATGATATACACACATACACATACAAAAATATGTTATTCTTGGTCAGGGGAATGGAAAAGTACATAATTTAAAATTAAAGCTATGCATCAAGCTTACACTATAAAGGCTGATTGCAAGGGAAATCCAAGGCATACTAAGGGTGGTTACATTGTTTTCTTAAAAGTAGGTTAAGCTTGAACAGGCTGAGCACACAGTAGAATAGCAGGCTAAGTACATAGTCAGTACCTAATCTCAAGTCAGATTATTAACTTGGTTGCAAAATCTTGAAAAAATTCAGTGTCTTTGATGCACTAAATATTTTTAGAAAAAAATGCATCACAGAAGTGACTGTTGTGTCTGGGTTAGCTGGGGTTAGCAGTGCTAAAGGGAAGTTTAAATGCAAACTGAGTGCTTGGTGGTAAACTGATAGGAGATTTAAGTCAGGATGTCAGAAGAAAAGTCTTTCTGTTAGCTTTGTCTCTTATAATATTGATCACTATCATTTAATTTTTCTTCTCTTTATATCCTGGATTTTTGCCATTCAGTATTTAATATTGTAGCTTTTTTCTTTTACAACATTTAGCATACATAGTGTTAGTGATCACAGCCTGTATTTCCTCTTTTGCCTTGCCTTCCTACCCACACGCCATTTCATCATCCTCTCTGTTACATTATTCTTTTTAGCCCTTTATATCACTGTGTTCTGTTTTCTCTCCCTTGAAAGCCTCCTCCCCCACCATAGCCCCTTAGTAATTCCTGACTTCTATGGGTATTTCTAATGAAACATTGATACCTGAAGATTACAAGCTAACATTAAAAAATGAGAGAGATCATGCAACCTCTGTCTTGCTGGGTCTCAGTTACTTCCTTCTGTGTTGTGGAATAACCTTTTTGTACACTGTGAAGATACATCACTCTGATTGATTTACTAAAAATCTGAACCACCAATAGCTAGGCAAGATTTAGGGGGCAGAAGGGACACTGGAAAGAAGAAGGTGGAGTCCCTAGATGAATGCAGAGGAAGCATGACCTGTAGGAGATGAGGTAACAAGCCATGAGCCATGTGGCAGCATGTAAATTATAGAGATCAGTTAATTTAAGTTATAAGAGCTAGTTAGAAACAAGCCTAAGCTATCAGCCAAGCTTTCATAATTAATAATGTCTCTGTGTGGTTATTTGGGAGCTGGCTGGCAGGACAGAGAAAGACTAGCTACACCTCAGAATGGTTATTTTCTACTCTATTTAACTGGAGATTCATAATTTAATTATTCTCAACAGCTGAATAATAGTCATTGTATAATTATGACATATTTTCAGTATCCATTCAACAGTTGATAAAATCTAGATTCTTCCCATTTCCTGGATATTTTGAATAAAGTAAGAATGAACCTGGATAAACAGACATCTCTATAATAGGATATAGAGTCCTATAAGTATATGCCCCCAAGTAGTGTAGTTCGATAGATCTAGATAGTAGATCTATTTTCTAGTAATTTGAGGGATATTCACACTGATTTCATTGGAGGCTGCATCAGTTTGTACTCCTCCTACCAGTAAATGAACATTCCACTTTCCACACATCCACATCAGCATATGTCATCATTTGTTTTTATTTTATTTTTGAAATTATATTATAATTACATTTCTCCCTTCCCTTTCCTCCCTGCAAACCTTCTCATATTCTCCTTCCCACCCTTTTTTTAAATTCATGCCTTTTTTTACTAATTTTTATTGCATGCATATACATGTGTGTGCATGCACATATACATATTCCTGAATATACACTGTTTCATCCATATAATGCTACTTGTATGTATGTTTTCAGGGCTGACAATTTGACACTGGACAACGGATTGTCGTGCTTTTCCCTTGGAAGATCACCTCTCCCACCCCAGCTTTCCTCAGTTATCTGTAGTCATTTGTTTAGGGCTGATGCCTCAAGTGCTTTTCCCTGATGGCTTTGGCAAATCTACTGGTATCATCCATGTTCAGCTCACATTTGGGCAGTCACGATGGTGAGACTTTAAATGGATATAGCTTCTGATATCACTGAGGCAACAATCTCACAGCAAACTCTCCTATCCTCTGGCTCTTACAAACTTTCCATTTCTGCTTATCACAGTTACCTGAGCATTAGGTGCAAGGGAGTTTTGTAGATGTATCCAGTGAGACTGGGTTCCACCACTCTGTTTTAATTGGCTATGGTTTACTGTAGTGGTCTCTGTCTGTAGAAAATAGAAGTTTCCATGATGGAGGGTAAAGGCTACAGTTGTCTGTGGATATAAGGACAAATGTTCATAGATTGTTGTTAGAGATTATTCTAGGTTAGTAAATTAGTGGTGGTACATTCTCTTCCAATAAACATGACTTCACTAGCACTGATTTGTTACCTAGAGTTTTGGTGTATAACATGGTTTCCCTCTTCTTGAGTGGATCTCAAGCTGTTGGTTACTGCCAAGGTATGCACGCCACTATGTAATAGGTAGTTCTGCTGGGTATAATAGTATGGGTAACAGTTGTGGTCTTTCATGATTTTTGTTATGTCTCTCCAGGCCCTTCTCACTTTAAAGGTTTCTGTTAATTAAGCAGATACTGTTATTATAGGTCTTCCTTTATAAGTGATTGGCCATTCTCCCATGCGACTTTCAATACCTTTTGCCTTTTCTGTATTGTTAATGTTTTAACTATAGCATATTGTAAAGGATTTGTTTTCTGGTATTGTCTGTTCTGTAATCCTCTTGTACTTGGACTGTCACCTCTTTTTTAGACTTGGGAACTGAGAGGGTCAACGGTGTTGATGGCAGAGCATGGGTCACATGATGCCAAGCCATGGTGAAGCAGCCTAGGTAAGGGTGGGCATGGAGCTGGGAGCTCCCACTTGCCTCGGCTCTGACCTTTGGCACAGGCCCCCAGCTCAGCTTCTGGTTTGCCAGAAGCAATTTCTTTGCCATTCTCCAGTGAGGCTGGGACCATGGCCTCTTCCCTGGCTCACTCCCAAACCCCACAGCCTGCCCAGTCCTGGCAGACTAGAACCAGCCAATCAGAAAAGGGAAGATATTGCAAGCCAACTCCCTCTTTTTTTCTGATACATGTCCAGGCTTGCCCTGACATGTACAAAGTACTACTGCCAATAAAATTTAAACTAATGTAACCATTGCTTGTTTAGCCAATGATGTTTGCTGGAGATGACCTAGCTGTCCCCGGAATTCTTCTAGTGGTGTATAAAAGGAGCCTGAGAGCGTCTCTCAGGGTCACCGCAATTTTGTTGTGTGGCTGACCCCTGCATGCTGGACTCTGCTCTTGAGAAGTAAACGTTCCTGCAGATTTCATGTGTGACTGGTGGTCTTTGTGGAGTGATCTGTGGACTCCAGCCGGAACTTTTCTTCTATAATTTTATTAAAGCTATTACTATGGCTTTCTTCTCCCTCCATGCTCATAATTTATAGATTGGTCTTTTGGTGGCACCCCACCCCCAATATTTCTCATATTACTTCCATTTACACTTAAAGTTTCTCATTGACCTTTACTGGATAACCCAATCCCTCTGTTTTGTCTTCCATCCTCAACTCTCTGTTTTTGAGCCGATTCATTCTGTTGGTTAAGTTTTCTGCTGAGATTTTTAAATGATTTCCTGAAATTTTCATTTCCAGCATAATTTCAGGTTGAATTTTTTTTTAAAAACAAACAAACAACAAACAAAAAAGCAAACCTCATGTTGTGTTTTCATACCTTGGTTTGACTTTGTTATTTTACTCATTTCTTTGTCAATGTCTTATTTGTATATTATTAGAGCATAGTTATAATCAATCCTATGAATTCTTTGTCTGGAGTTCTTCGATGTCACTTTCATTAGGTGCCATCACTATGAGATTTGTATTTCTTAGAGGTGACATGTTATTATCCTTTTTTTTTATATTGCTGTCTGTGGTGGGAGTTATTTTGTTGGCTTAGTTTTTTTTTTTTTTTAATTTTCAATCAAATCCCTTTTCATCTATTTTCAGAGTTACACTTATAATGATCTGGAAAAACATAATTCATAGCAGGGTTGGGATCTTGATTTCCTCTGTCTGGTATTTGGGGATATAACCTTTATCTCAGGTCTTCTGTTTCTCTGTTGCAATCTGGTACCTTTAGTAGTTTGTTCAAGGAACTTGAAACAAATTTCCCCCAGTGTTGTGGACTGGTTCTGGGTCTCAATGCAGAATAAGGCAATCAGAGCTTCCTGGCAGACAAGTGGCAGGACCCTGGGTCTCTGGGTCACCCATAGTGGCTGTAGGTTCCTGGATTTCTGTGCCACATGTGCTCGTTAGAGAGTCCTTAGAAGTATGCAGACTGGGGTTACATAAGCTCCAAAGGGAGGAATAAGAGTCAAGAGGAGAGGAATGTCCCTGGAAAGCAGTTGTAAAATTTGGGTGACCTGAATAGAAGGGTACCAGGAAGGGGAGTGCAGGTAGCCCACCAGGGTCTCTGAATATGTGTTAGCTAGGGAACTCCTAGAAGCCAGCAGGTTAGAATTGGGCAAGTTCGTGCTGTGGGATGGTCTGTATGTCAAATTGCTCTGATTGGTCAATAAATAAAACACTGATTGGTCAGTGGCCAGGCAGGAAGTATAGGTGGGACTAACAGAGAGGAGAATTTAGAGAACAGGAAGGCTGGGAGACACTGCCAGGCGCCACTATGAAAGCAGCATGTGAAGATGCCAGTAAGCCACGAGCCATGCGGCAAGGTATAGATTTATAGAAATGGATTAATTTAAGATGTAAGAACTAGATAGCTAGAAGCCTGAGCCATTAGGCCAAACAGTTTAAACAATATAAGTCTCTGTGTTTACTTGGTTGGGTCTGAGTGGCTGTGAGACTGGCGAGTGACAAAGATTTGTCCTGACTGTGGGCCAGGCAAGAAAACTCTAGTTACAAGTTCGTTAGTGTTTTTTTTCCACATATTATATATGAAGAAAATAGCAACACTTTTTTGTTTAGAAATTCATTGACAATGACTAACTTCTCCAAACTCCTCATGTTTACACTCATGATTGTACTTTTCATGTAACTTGTATCATTAATTTGGTGAAGCAAGTTGGTCATTGATGATTAGAATAAAATAAAATTGTTTACCTTTCTAAATACACCTCCATGAGACTCTGAAGCCGGGGTTTGTATTTGTTAGGTTTTCAATACTGAGACCAAATAACTGGCAGAAACAATGTAAAGGAGGAAGAGTTATTTTGGCTCACAGCTTCAGTGGAGACTGGTCTATGGTGGTGGAAACTTGATAAGGGATTTGTTTACAATGTGGTAAGTCCAGAAACAGTGGTAGGCAGGCAGGAACCAGCAGCAAACATGGCCTTTGAAAGCTGCCCCCATAGACATATGTCTGCCAGCTAGGATCTAGGTCCTACAGCAGAGCCACCAGCTGGGGCCATGTCTTCAAATGCATGATCCAATGGGGACACTTGGCCTTTAAGTCATGGTAGAAGCTAAGTAGAAGCTCATTTAGTATTGTTTCGGGTTGTGTTTTTAAGTACTTTCTAATTTACAAAAAATCATATTGGAATGCAAGTAAGTGAAGGTACTACTATTTTAGAGACATCCTTTAGCTTATTCTGATTTACATAGCAATAAATCCCCCACAAGCTATCATGTCATAGCTATAGATTACTCACAACACATTCCTAGTTTGCAGATATATCCATGGAAAAGTGGGGAAAATGTGGGGAAGAATTGAGCTACCGCTATCTCATGACTTTATATGGAGTTTTCCTTTTCATAGGACTGTTTGTTTATTTTTGTTTTCATTGTTGTGTGAGACTGAGTCTGACATAACTTATGTTGGCCTAGGATTCCTGTTCCTTCTGTCTTATTCTCCCAAGTGCTAGAATTACAGGCACTAGCTGCCATGCAAGACAGGTTTGCTGAATGTGTCATATCATCAGATGGCGTAAGAGTAAGAGCCAAAATCATGATACTGCTAATATGGAACCATCATACAAGGAAGCAAAGGATGGTTAATGGTTACTGATACCTCTCTAAGCCACATGGGTTGCTTCCTACTGTCTGAATTATCAAAGCCCTTTGGAGAAGACATAATTAGCCTTCTGATAGTAGCACTGTGGCTCTAGCCAAATGGAAAGCTATCCATTAGCAAATCTAGTAAACCTCATCTTAGCTGTTAGTTTTTGTCCCATTTCATTTCTCTTCAAATTAGTGCCTTAAATGCCAAGACTAGAGCTTGATCTCTGAATTAAATTCGAGCCTGCTACATAGATGATTTTGATTCTGATTTGTCTAAGATAGGATATGATATGGTTACTTTTTAGTTAATTCATAATGATACATCAAAAATCCAATTTCATCATCTCAGTTGGTGTGTACAGAAACTAAATTATTGACAAACTATACTATTCTGCCTGCATTTGTAAAGGTCACTAATAGAGACTTGAAATAACAAGTTTATTAATTTATTTTTTTCTGCATAATGACCTAACATCTTTATTGTTCATCCTTTGTAAAAAATTTTGTAAATTTTGTTCATTGTACCATACATTCTCTCCCAATCTTGTATCTTTTTTTGTTGTTTTGTTTTTCAAGATAGGTCCTCTGTGTTGCCCTGACTAGCCTGGAACTCACTCTGTAGACCAGGCTGGTCTCTAAATCACAGAGATCTGCCTGCCTGTGCCTTCTGAGTGCTGGGATTAAAGGCTTGTGCCACCACTACCAGGCGAAACCTGGTACCTTGAAAGAGTATGAGTGAGGACTTGAGGTAGCTTGTGAGCTTTGTGGAATTGCATGCAAGGTATTAGTGTATGTGCATACATACAGTTTTCTTGAGACTAGTTCAATTGCTTGTTAGATTCTCTCAAAGATCAGTGCTTATGAAATTAAGGACCAGAATATTCGAGAGAAATGTGCTGGACTATGAACAGCACTCCACATCAGCTGGGAGCAATTCAAGCTGGACCACACAAGCGTTTCTAAGCTCTCCAGAGACTCTACCACTTCCAGCACAGTTTCTGATGGAGGACTCTGGAAAGCACTCCCATTACAACACAATTAGTTCTCTAATGCACTGAACAGGCACTCTGCAGAGTACTCCAAGGTTCATAAAGAAGTAAAGTGAGTGTCCAGAGCGGGTGGGAGCAACTAGATACCTGCAATGGAGTAGAAATAGTGGTGCTGCTGAAGAGAAGCTGCTCTCTGTGGTGTGATTCAGTTCCAGCTCTAGGATGAAAACATTTGATTTGACATCTACAGCAATGTTAGAATCACGGATTCGTAATGCCTACCCTTTGTTTACACACTGAAGCTCTAATTTCCAACATAATTGAATGGATAAAAGGCCACTAGGAGGTAATTAATATTAAATCAGTTGGTAAGGGTGTGCCTTAACTCAGCAGAGTTATCTGCTTTTGAAGAAGACCTACTGGAGTGTGCTCCCACATTCTCTTGCCCCCCTCGATTCCACCATGTAGAAGTAACCGTCTTATTAAATAAGAAACACAGAGCCAATGTAAAGATAAAAGCCCAAGAGGTCAGAGCTAAGAGCCTTACCCTTCCTGCTTCAGTGATCCTCTTCAGCCAAGAGAGACCTACTTCCTGTGTGTTTGTCTTTATTTGGACTTTCTGTTCTGCCTTCTCATTGGTTGTAAACCCAACCACATGACTGCCTCATCACTGCCTGTCTGTACAGACCTCCAGGTCTTCTATGGTTGGTATTGAGATTAAAGGCGTGTGTCTCCAATGCTGGCTGTATCCTTGAACACACAGAGATCTACCTAGCTCTGCCTCCCAAGTGCTGGGATTAAAGGCGTGCACCTCCACCGTCCAGCTTTTGCTATGGCTCTAATAGCTCTGACCCCCGGGCAACTTTATTTATTAACATACAAATCACATTTTAGTACAAATAAAATATCACCATACCACCATGTGAAGACATAGTAATGAGGTGGAAGTCTATGGACTAAAAAGGGAGTTCTCATGCAGAAGTGAACCCTATCAAGTCCCGGGCTTTAACTTTCAGCCCCAGAACTGAAAAAAAAAAAAAGAAATGTTTGTCACTTTGATCTTCAATTTGTGGAAGTATTTTAAGGACAGTCTGAGTAGACATATGCAGCTTGTTTCTTTAAGATCACTAATGTTCAACCAGAAAAACATTAAAGGGAGAATATAGTCAGTCAAGAACCAGATGCCTCACGGAAGCACACATAATTAATTTTCAAGAAATGAGCAACTCTCATTTTGTTCTATAGATTTATAATGTTATACCAAAAAATTCTGAGTTATCAGTAAAAGCAAATCACCAAATTCCAGTGCACACCACAGACCCAGGAGTAGTCGGCCAACTCAGAACAGACTCCACATTATTTTTGTGCTTTTTGTTTTGCTTTGGTATTTTTTTTGTCTTACTATGCTTTTTTTTAAATTTGTTTTGATTTTCCTTTTTTGTCTTTGCTGGTCTTTTTTTTTTTGAGAGAGAGATAGAGATAGAGAAATAGAGAAGGTAGGGGGAAGGGAGCCAGAGACAGAGAGGGGAGAACATGAAGTTGGTTGGGTAGGGAAGTGGTCAGGATCTGGAAAGAGTAGGAAGAGAAGAAAAAATAATCAAAATACAAAAAAATTAAATAAAAAATATTAACGTAAGTGCACTGTTTAGATTGAAGTGAACATTCAAAAATGGATTCTATCAAACATTTAACTTTGTTAAATTGTTTAATGATGATTATGCTGATCTATCTCTTCTCAATGTCATTAATCTACTAAACTTATTATATAAAATGTGATGAGTAGAAGTAGTTAATCCATTTTGAAGCTTTTTAATTTTGATTATTTTTACTCAGGACTTCATTCACTTGGGGTGTTCAGACCAATTAATGTATTTAACTGTTCTAGTAAAATTTTATCTCTTTCTTAATGAAATTTATGGGATGAATACGTATGCATATATATATATATATACACATAGGTATTTACAAAAATGTGCTTTAAAATGTATTGTTATTATGTACACTATCTTATAATTGATATGTTTTCTATAAAAATATACGTAATTGCCTCCTCTATTCATCAAAACAGGGATTCATTTATCCGGACTTATAAGGACATACATGTCTGTTCATTCATGGTGTTCTATTCAGTTCCTCACATCATCTTTCATTTATTGTTCAGAGAGGAGGAGAAGTAGAACACAGTCCTCCGTGGATGTGTGTCCTGTCTGAGTTTCTTTAAAAAGGTTGCTGCTTATCCGTCTCGTTCCTTGTAGTGACTGCACTGTTTCTTTTATCCACATCCCTGCACACTCTCCACTATACGACATTTATCCTTGTTAGTGACTACGGTTTACATTTTCATTTTTCAACGTCAATCATAATCACTTGTGTTTCCACTGTCCTGGTGCGTATTTGACCACTCCCTTGTTAGCCTTTCTTGTTGGATGTTTTCTTTTTCATGCATTTCTATAGAAAGGTTTTCTATTCTTTCAGCCAGTGAGCAGTCTATCTTGAGCAGAATTTCTTTTTTCTGTGTATAGTGCTGGACTATACAGTATACTTGACTTTATCCCTCCATTTTTGCTTTATTTTTTATTGATTGTGTTGCTTTGGAGTCCTGTATGTTTTACATTTCTTTTTCATTTAAGCTAGGTAAGTTACAATGTTTAACTTATTTTGCTGAACTTTTATAGTCTTTCTTTTGGTTAGTAATTCTGCCAGATTATCCCCTGAAATCATCCCTTCAGTGGTCATTGTTCTACTTTCAAAGGTGCTTTTGCTCCAAACATATATTGTGTGGCTATTCTACATATTTACACTCATTTTTTTCCTTCTCCCAGTGCATAATTATATGTGCATTTCTTTATTACAAGGAAAGAAAATAGCAGCACTTTTCCTTCCCCTCAGTCTGGAGAGGTGACTCCAAGATCCCTCACTCCTGTTCCCTACCCTGTGAAAACCTGGACACACTTTACTTCTTCTAGATTCACAATCCTAAATGTTTGCATTGATATTTTAGTTTGTTTAATTAAAAAATGTTTTAAGGCACAAAAACTGTGTGTGTGTGTGTGTGTGTGTGTGTGTGTGTGTGTGATTTTAGGAATAATTATTTAGCATTTATATTAACTTATAGAAAAGAATACCATCATCTTTTTTGATTTAAAACCTTATGATTCACCCGATGCCTTCTCTTGGCAATTTTGGGCCTCTGGCACAATCTTTTAATATTTGGACAGAGACTTTCTCAGTTATTTTCTCTGTAGGAATTTTAACAGGGACACCAAACCTTTCCTATATTGTCCTAATATATAGAGAGCACCACAGTCTCTGTTAGAGTCCTCTTCATGTTAAGCTGATACCTTCTGAGAGGATCATTTCCTTCACAACTCTATTGTTTGCCTTTTGCTTCTCCATCTTTCAGACAGCAAGCTACTCTTGGTTCAGCTCTCTCCTCTCCCTCTGTCTCTCTCTATATATCTCTCTGTCTCTCTCTGTCTCCCTGTCTCTCTCCTTGTAATGACCAGTTACAAAAATATTGTACCGTGAACATGGATCTGCTGCTAATGTAGTCGTCACAGGTTTGCAATTGTCTGTAGGGACCAAGAGCCTATAACACTATAACATATTGTCCCACTGTCCTCTTTTTCCTTAGCTCTGTGAGGGCCAAGCAGAGAACACATTAATATCCTGTCTCCATCTATTTTTAGGCATAAATGATTGTTTGCAGTGGGTTACACTTAGACAACTATTACCTCATTGCAGACAGATTCGTGGGCACTTTACTCTCTCCATTAAGATATAGTTTAGATGGTGAAGAGCACTTTTATTTGCAGTTCACTGTGTTATCACTACTGCTTAGATGAATTACTAGCATAAGTTAATGAATGAATAGATGTACTTTCAAAGTAATATTGAATGGTAAACTGGCATGAGTTTTAAAAGCATTTGCTCATAGGAACTTTCCAAGTGTTACACCCTTTTTTGTCATAATAAGATATCTTTCTTCTTTAAAAAGGCATGCAAACATTTCTTGACTTATGAGAATACTAGTTAACATTTCATTTTTATTTTTACCTTTATATTTCATTGAAACACGAAATATAAATTATTGAGGATGTAGTGAATATTAAGAGGTTTTAAACATGTTAAGATGAGTTTTGGCAAGTGTCTCCTAAAGCACCAATACCCCCAAAGATTCTCACTTTCTGAATAGTACATAAAAATGTATTTACTAAGCATGAACTTATTGTTGGCAATAATGGACCTTTCCTATGATGTATGTGTGATCTGGCTTACAGGGAAGTTCAAAGCAAGGCCATAGCTTCAGGACAGGAATTAACTCATCCTCTTCGACTTTGGATGAGAAGAGTGATAGGAGCATGGATTCATGTTGGACAAATGATGTCCCAACATGGGTGTAGCATGAATCCTAATTAGTCTTAATAATAAAAACATGGAGCCACATATCAGGGTAAATGCTGAAAGATCAGTAAAGGAGCCAGCCACTAGAGAGACTTCTTACCTCTACTGAATCTACCTTAAAGTGGCCAACTAATCTTTCCAGCCTGCCTTATCACTCCTCTGAAAATCTCTGTGATTTTCAACCTCAAATCATAAGAAAATATTGAATGTGACCATTCTTCTACCTTCTTTGCAAATCATTTAATCAAGTCTATCAGTAAATCCCACTGTTTGGCCCTTAAACTTTATTCACTATTAGTTTTTCCCTCTACATCCATTTTTAATAATTTAGTTTAATTTATCTTCTTCTTCTCTTGCATTGATTCAACAACATCTCTTTTGTCTCTGTACTATTCTTTTATTCACAGCACAGAAGGCAGTATGGTCTTCATAAAGTAAAACCAGACAAGGGTCATTTCTATGAAGAATGCTTCCTCTACTAATGTGCCCATTTGGCATAGATAGACACCTTGTCGTCCATGGCTGGTGAATCCCTGTACCATCTCCTGGGTGAATATTTCTAAAATGTCCCCTTTTTACAATGAACATTCATTCTTTCAGTTCTGTTTTTCTAGGGAGACCTGAATGAGAAAATGGGTTATTTTCTTTATGAATTAGTATCCTGGAAAATGTGGGGTACTAACATGGTGACTTTGCGCTCCAATAGTCATAGCTACAATGGGTGTGGTTTTGTTCTCATTTGAGAGACTCTAATTTCATCTTTCTAACTTTGAAATACTTATTTTATTTTGATACTTTTTCAAAATATAGACTCAGCGTGTCTCAGTTTGGGCCAGTTAGCCAGTTATCTTCCTAATGTATAAAATGTGTAATTTAAAGCGTTTAGAATAACAAGGAAGGAAATAAAAGGCTAATTCACACTAAATAGCTCAGATCTCATGGCTCTGCCACAACAAACGTTAATTACATTTTTATATATTCGAAATTGAAATCAATATTTCACTTGGAGCATGTACCATTTGGGATCTTTCATGCATTCATCTGTCCTCTGTTTAAAGTAGTATGAATCAATGGAATTATACATTTCAGCTCCATAGGGCAGATGTTGTAATTTTTGATCAAATATCAGGAGGTCTGTTTGTTTCCTCTCGAGAAAGGATGATCATTTCTGTCAACTTTGTGCATTAATATGAGACTTTCTAAGTAGCAAATAACTAGTTCTAAGGCAAGGCTCATGTCTGGCTTTTGTCCCTGGAAGGACACCAGGAATGTTGACCCAAACTGAAAATGCTGAAAGGGTCTCAACACCAGAAGGAACTGTGTTAAAGCTTCAGTTTGCAGTTAAAAGTCTCATCTGTTAACAAAAGTCTTCACCAAGAAAATGTTTCACCTTGAAAACTACCTCCTAGGACTGAGATGTCTCACCAGTTTGTATTTTATTGTCTTTCTACAAGGATTACAGCCCCCACGTTTCCCCATCATTCCATAGGCCCATGATGGGCATAATGATAACTGAGAAATACGGTCTTTTATATTTTTTGTCCAGACAGCCTTTTCCTTATCTCCATCTTTCACCACCAACACTGTCATTGTGGCCATCATTATCCTCACTGATCCATCAGCTGTTGAAAAATTACTATGTGTCAAGGGCAATTTAAGTGCATTAGATGACTATTCGAATAAAATGTCATGTATTATTGACATGTTCAATGAAAGTATAATTGTGAATCTTTTTAGGAATATATCAAAATTATAACTTTAAGATCTCATTTTGATTGAGAATAGAGCTAAGTCTTACTAGATACCCTACCAAACTTCACTACCTCAATGGTTCTGGTCATTAACTAACTATTGTAATTTGGAGATTTGAAATATATTGTATCAATATATTAATAAACAATACATAATTTCAATTATTATAAAGTTTCTGAAGTCAGTTTCTTTATAAATCAAGTAAGAATTATCTCAATTGAGCTTTTAAAAATCTATAAATTGCTAAATATGATTATTATTACCTCTGATGTATAAGGCAGAGATGGATGCTTGTAGTATTGCAAGATATTTTTATGACAATATAGGTATGATGTGGAGAGGCTATTTGAAATTACGTTTTTTTTTCTCAGAAAAATAGAAACTTGGTAGACATATGCCTAGTTTACATTTGTTGATTTTAGATATTTGCAATACAAATCATTTTGAAATATTGGTTAGTTCAGTTCTTTAAGTGAATAAGACCATAGATTTTTCTCTTTTGAATTTTTTCCCCACCTTTACCTTGAGAATGGTTTATGTCTAGTGGGTTAGTTTTCATGCTCATGTTTCCAAATTCAGTGTACATTATTACTTAGGATTCTGTCTGCTACTCATCTGGGTGTCTGGGTGAAGAATGATGAGTACAATCTTCACTCATACAGTGACTTAAAATTGCTTTACATTATCATCACCAGTCCTTGGTACTTCACTCCTGCTGTAATGATAGATGCTGCTTTTTGTTTATGACAAGCATTTCAACTTTGAAGAGGCCCCTCACATTTATGAAAGGGGTGTACATACATGTTCATGTGCATTCTAGTTCTAGGACATACAGATTCAGAATCGGTCAGTATATAATTTGCACCTATTTCCATCAAGCCAATGACTGGTTCTCATCTGTCTTTTCTTTCAAAATAGTCCACAAATCCCTCACATCTTCGCTCACAGGCCAGTTAATTGTTTGGAAGTTTACTCCTCAGCTTTAGTAGGACATTCTTCCTCACTGTTTTCAGGTAATGCAGTTTTGACACTTTAGTTTGTGAAGGAAACTGTCTTGGGATGAGCTGTTTGTGAAATGGGAATCAAATCACCCACTGATGCATGTGTTCAGCATGTGTTCCCCATTTCTCCTAACAATTCTCAGTTCTCTTGGAACAGCTAGTATTGGAATATTTCAGGATAACCAACTATCTGTAACTTGTGTATATGTTTCATGTGTTCTGTGTTAAATGAGATAACAGAAACTGTTACTTGACAAATACAAAAGGATGTTTAAAATTAATACTTTTAAAACACTAATGCTGCTTCATAGATTTTTTTTCTCAGTGAAGAAAAAATATTTTAAAAATCTAAGACCAGCCTTCTAATCACTATTAAAGTAGAAAATGTCTTAGAACTCTTTACATTTTCTTTTTCTTTTGGAGCTGCCTGAGGTTTACATAAGTTTTGTGAAGATTAAAAACCGAGGGTTTCATAATCCCTTCAGTGTCTTTATCATATGACAAACATCTTACATTGGCAAAATACATGTCATGAATCGTAAGCCAATTCTCTACCTTGTTATTTATTATCCAGAATCGTTCATATGTCTCCAGTTTTCTCTTATTCTCTTCTTTGGCTCCAGAGTTCCAGCAAGACATTGTAGCAGTCTCGTTTTCATAGGCGTATTGGGACTATGACCATTTCTTACACATTTTTGATTTTTATGGATGAATTCTTATTACATGCTTTTATCAATAATATCACAAAATAATAAGTCCTCAGTACAATGTGTCATGAAACATGAAGTTGTTTTTATCCAATTAGAGGTAATACTGGTTGGGCTCACTTACCTAACTAAGGTGGTGTCTGACTGGTTTCTCTGTGGTAAATTTGCCTTTTTTGTTAAAACTTTTTATTGTATTGAGAATTTCATACATGAGTACTCTATTTACATAATTTCCACTCCTATGCTTCCCTATCCAACTCTTCCCATGTTCCTTTTCAGTCATTTTTGAATATTATATATATTATTATGTATTATGCATGTCATATGTGTGTGTGTGTGTCTGTGTGTGTGTGTGTCTGTGTGTGTGTGTTTTGCTGGGTCAATTTAGTGTTGATCATTGTAGTGGTTTGAACAGGATCATATATTTGAGTGCTTGATCCCCACTTAGTAGAAATGTTTAGGAAAGATTTTCAAGTATGGCCTTGTTGGAGGAGGTACATCACTGGGGAATGGGCTTTATGATTTCAAAATCCCATGCAAATACCAGTTAGATCTCTCTCTGCCTTGTGCTTGTAGATCAGATATAAGCTCTCAGCTACTGCTCCGGTTGCACACTTGCCTGCTCACTACAATGCTTGCTCCTCACCATGATGATTACTGACTCTAAGCCTCTGTAGCTGTGAGCCCTCACATTTAATACTTTTAGTTACCTTCATCATGGTGTTTTGTCATGGCAATAGAAAAGTAACTAAGACAGCCATGTACACATGAGTTTAGGACTGACACTCTGATGTTGGTTAACCTATTAAAGGGCTTGTCCCTGGAGAAAACTGAGTCTCCTTCCCTCAGCAGCCATTTCTTGCCTGTGACTCTTCACCTAAGGATACAACCTTGTAAAATTTCTCTTATCCACTTTGACATGCCAGCCGGTGTGACCACTATGCAAGACTTGCTGAGGTAATCATATTGTGGAGATTTCATTGGTAAAGCATCCCTGTCATATCTAGAAGATATTATCTTTAAAATCTAGAATATATTTTGGTCCTCTGGCTCTTTAAGTATTTCTACCTCTTATGCTTTATTCCCTGACCTTTAAAGATTGCATTGTTGATATATCATTTGGAGCATGGTTCCTCACAGTCATTTATTCTCTGCATCTTTATCAGTTGAGTATCTCTGGAATAGCCTCCATCTACTGAAAAAGACCCCAAAACCAAAAAACCAAAACAACAAAACAAACAACAACAAAGTACTTCATTGATGAAGAGTAAAAGCTACACTGAATCTGTGGGTATGAGGGTGATTATTTAGAATACAGTGGAAACCACATGGGCTAAGGAAACTGGCAGTAGCAGGTTCCCTCTGTGGTCTATGATGTTGTACTTAGCCAGGTTTACAGTACCAGACATGAATCCAAACGTGTGTAGTGGGCCTTAAGTCCAAATGGACAGCTATTGGTTACCCCAGATAAAAGTGCTGCCATGGCACCATTCGAGATATTTTGTCTTGTTAGTCATTACCATGATTTGCAGTTTTATAACAGGTAGTACTATTGATTTCACCCCTTTCTTGGCTGCTTGCATAGCACCCTCAATCCGATGAGAGGTAGTCCCCAGAAAAGAGGCTTCCACGTCAAGTCTAGTTTGGTTCCTTCAAGTCCTAAGTATGAAGTGCATGGTGTCCTCAGCAATAAGAACTTTAAGTCCTTGCAGGCAACCAAGGGCAATGACAATGACAAATATGATTTTAGAGTGTCTCTTGACTAACAACTTTAAAGTAGGTTTTCCGTGGCTGGTGTTTTTGTTGCTTTTTGTGTTTGTAAATAGTGCCTTACAAAGGTTTTTTTTTTTTTTTTGAGAACATGGAAAAATTCTGTCTCCCATACAGTTTAGCATACTCATTCACTATCTATTGATAATTATTGGTTTCTGTAGATATTCCCTGATGATGACTATTCTATTTATTTAAAATCTGAGTAGCAGTATTTTGAAATGCTTCTTGCAGGAGATCTCAAAAGTGGGTCTAAAACATTCAGCAATGTAACAGATGTGTTGTCTCCTAGGCTCCATTGTTCCATTTAAAGAGCACAGGACACAGACACACTGTAATACTTAAGGGCTCTAGAAGCTTTAGAGAGGCAAATAAGCATTACTTCCACCTTAAAACCATTCTATTTATTAATTTATTATAATTATTTATTAGACTTAGCTGGTCTTTTGAAGTTTGGAGCCAGAAATTTTTTGTTTGTTTGCTTAGTCTTTTTTTTTTTTTTTTTTAGCTATAGAGTAACAACATGGCATTGTCTTGGACTGTAAGAAAGTTTTAATCTATGCTGAATGTCTACTCAGGAGAGCCACCTTCATTAATGTAGGTAGCCAATAGTGAGTAATTTGTGATAGTTTCACCTCGTTCTTTTACATGTTAGAGATGGCTTCATTTCTTCAACTTTGTGAACCTGCCTCTCCTATATCCAAACATTTCTTTGGCAGCTGCTTCTTCACACCTACCAACATTCTTGGATTTAGACAGATTACATTTTGGCTTAAGAGAATACTGTGGTTGATGTGATCTCATGAAATGTTCTCCATATGAACAGTCAGGCTGTTTTTCTCTTTTATAGCTTGTGTGTTGTCTGGTGTCACTCTTTAAATTTCTCCTGGAAAGTATCCTCTTGCATTTGGAGCTTGGTTGACTACACAAGACATGCAGCTGTTGACCTAGCTCAGATTTGAACATGTCTTCTCCATCAAACATAGTCACTTTGAGCTTTTGATTTAAAATGAGAAGTGTGTAACTCTTCATTTCACTTGAATATCTAAATGTCATTAGGGGGTTGTTGACTGACCTAATTTCAAAATGGGAAGTCTCAGGAAATAGGGAGATATTAGGAGATAGAGAGCAATATAAGGAAGGATGTTGCTTAATAGAGCAACCAGAGCACATAGAGCATTTATTGAGTGAGTTTACTGTCTTGTGTGATTGAGGTTTGTGGTACTCCCAAACAATCACAAGACTAACAATAAAGATCACTTTTCATATATCACTATAATAGATGTAATATTAATAAAAAGCTTGACATATGGTGAGATTTACAAAAATATGACTCAAAGACATGCAACCAACACATCCTATTGGAAACATCGGCCCACTCAATTAGAAGATACCACGTACTTTATATTGAAAAATCATAGTATTTATGACAAACATTAAATGAAAGACAATAGACAGGCAACTTAAAGTGCAGCTGAGCAGCAATTAAGAGAGACTAGTCACATCACCCACATCACAGCCATTCATTGGCTGTATATCCACTCAGGAGAAAACATACAAGCAAGCAATCATCACTGGACCATGAGATTATCTGTCCTTGGAGAAAGAAAGCAGGCATGCATGATTAATGCAACTATTCATCTCGATCTGTTACAGACGTCTAAAAATTCTAAATACTAATGATGTTCATAAGACTACTTTGACACATAAATTGTAATAAGAATCTGGTAGGAAGAGATCCACTGAAAGAAATACCTATAATCCTCCCTCCCTCTCCAGAAAGCAATGCCAATACCTGAAACTCAAGACTGCAAGAGGGAACATCCCAGAGTTGACCATAGCAATGTATTTCCTTGAATTTTGTGGTTTTTTTCTCACAGTTTCTAATTGGGACCTCAATTCATTCTCCCCCCAATTTTAAATCACAGATATTAGGTGTTTTTTAACCCTTCTCTTACGTTAGAATCATAAAACATCACTTCATTGTGGTACATCTTGCATCGTGAGAATCTTACTGTACAGTTAATTTGGTATCTATAAACCAGAAAAATCTTACCTTAAATCTAGAATTCTGTGTTCTTATAATTTCCCCAAAAAATTTAACAAATATCGTTATGAGATAGAGCCTTCTGATAACAATATTAGTTTTTTTTAATAACAGGTAGGACTAGGGATATTTACTCACTGGTGTATAGGTATTTCTATATAATATTTAATACTTTTTGAGATTTTCACAATCAAAACATACACTATTTTGTACTTAAGAAGGTGCCAGATAAAATTCTCTATAATTTTTAGTAGTAGTTTATGTATTATTGTGTATGGTGTAAGAATATTTATTTCCTGAACTACCGGGAAATTATCAAAAAATAAAAGACATGTGGAAGTCCTTTACAGGTCTCAGCGTTTGTCCAAGAGGGGTAAGGAGCGATAGCAGGATTCAAAGTTAGAAAATGGTCCCAAAGTCATTCTCATAGTTTTAAAAGTGTCCTTGATTTACATGATAGACAATAGAAAAGAATGGGGTGGATCTGGAAAGTTCTGAGAGATAAGTCCAGCAGCGGAGAAAATACAGAACCCAGAGGCTGGTCACCAAGCAAAGCCTGGGTCGTTTCTCAGTAAACTTCTGATGTTGCAGCTTCCATTCTGAGTGCCATGTAATATATTTATTAAAATAATATCTAATTAAAATATATTCCTCCTTCCAACTTTGCCCATGCTCTCCTCCCTCTCAAAATGTTGGCTTCTTTTTCTTTGATCATTATTTTTACTTTTAATGCTTAATGGATGTGTAAACAGAATCTCAGGCATTTTCTGTGAAAGGAAGGATCTACAAGCTAAAAAGAGGGAGGTCCCTGTTTTTCAGGCTAGTGCTCTGATTCTTTCAGTCCAGTGACTCTAATATTGCAGTATCCTGGGGAGCTTTTCCTGTCACTGACCCTGGAGTCCCCAGCAAAGGGCTGCATGCTGGTGATACCATGAAGGAATTCCTATTTTATAAAGTGGCCTATCATAAATCACAGCTGGCAAGCCCTGCTGTTACCACCTCTGCTTCTTCTAGAGACAAAGGCACATGGGTCAGTTCTAACTTTATTTCTTGAGATGAATTTAGAATGGCTTACAAGCTCAAACTTTAATAAACTATATTTGCCATCTTTTAAACCACACAAATTTGTATCCTGACATAAAATACCATGAAGATGAGCGTGCGCCCTGCATACACACACACACACACACACACACACACACACACACACATAACACAAGTGTTATAATAACTAACATCTAAATAAACCCTGGGTCATTTGACATCTCTTTTGGTGGTCATAGCCAGATGCTCAGAGCACCATGAGCCACAATAAAGAGATGAGGTGTCTGAGCTCATGTGGAGCTGTTCCAATGCTTTCACCTCTTCCTAAATCAGATTCCTCAGGAGAGTGCCTCTCAAAGCAGAATCAGCACCCGTATTCACAGCCCGTCTCCTTCCGAGAAATAATTATGCATCACTGTGAGTTCCCTAGCCACCTCTCCTTCATTTCCGTGCTCTAAATTACTGGTTCAAATGTCCTTTCCTCGGCGAGATGGAAAAGAACACGATACCCAGTTTCCTTTCTGCTGAAGGGCTAATAATGAGAAAATATTATGTCTGTCTTTGGCAAGTACATACCCCAGGAGAAATCTAAAGAGTTGTTTCAACTAGCATCTCATTACAAGTGAGAACCTTTATCATTTCAACTCATAGAAAATATTTTGGATTATATTTTTGGGTTATAATTTTTTTTTGGCTTCAGAAGTTTACTTTTTTTGGCGCGTTTGTGTGTGTGTGTGTGTGTGTGTGTGTGTGTGTGTGTGTGTGTGTTTGGTTCCAAAGATTATACCCTGGAGCTTAACAATCATCACTGTCTTCCTTGAATAAAATATATTCTGTAATTTGATCCTGTGGTGTGAAAACATTGCTATTATTCTTTCTACTTAAAAAAAAGTGAAATTCTTTTGGATATTACAGAGAGTAAAAGGGTTTAGTTTTTGAAGAAAATTATTACCATTTAGTTATTTTAACAAGGTGTCTTTGTTTAATGCTTATTATCACATACACAATACTACACCTCAAATCTTTTTTTTACTATAAAATTAAGTGATAAAATCAATGCATCTACTATTTTAGAGCAGTGAGTCGTATTTGCCTCTCTAAGATACTAAAGTTAGGTGCTGATTAACTAATTACCTAGTACATTGTTCTTTTGTGCATCCAATGCATATGGCTCCTTCCTATCCAACTCTTTCGTATGACGCAAGCTCTCACTATGCCTGGACGTCCACTCAGTCAGCTTGGCTAGGCGATGGTTTCTAATTAGCCATTGAAATGGTGGCCTATGTTCATGAGGGTATATTTTAGACATTCAATGAGAGTTCCAAATTGGATTATACCTAAATCTAGTTCAATTGTTGAAAGATTCAAGAGTGGGATTCAGGACTCTCAGAGCTAAGAGAAATCCCATCTGTGGGTAGAGCCTACAAGAGCCTGAGTCACAGCTTGCCCTTCCTCGAGGTCCCTGAGTGCTCAGAAACGTATAGGTTGAATAGGTTGATCCCTTTCAGTGCATATCCATATCTCTGTATGTATTTTCTTCCTGATTCAGAATTTGGGAGTGAGCCCATCTGGTCATAGGTCATTTTGACTTTTAAAGTTGTATAAGTGCTCTTAGTGTACAAACCTGATCTGGACCAGTACTCATTACTCAGTACTTAATTGACATGAGGTTCACTTGAGGATCTTGCACAATACAGACTCAGTTTATTTAGTATGTCTGATGTACAGCTCCAGGTCACCTGAATTGCAGATCAGCAGTGTACAGTGTAAAGTGTACAAATAAGTAAAGTGCCTTAGTAAATTTTTTTAAATATTTCTGCTCTCCTTCACATTTATGGCCTCTTTTCTCATCAATTAATACTGCATGCATACATACACATATTTGTCTCTCTATATAAATTACTAATATAACCTGTTGAATCCATATAACATTACATTTATGTATGTTTTGGGGGTTTTCCTAAACCAACATAATCCCTAACAACAATTCATAAACATTTGTCGTTATACACACAGATAAGTGTAGTCTTCATCCCTCATTCAGGAAATTTCTCTTTGCAGTAGATGGATACCACTACAGAAAAACACAACAAATCGATATGCAGAGTTACAGAGCCTAGTCCCAGTGGATACATCTACACAACATTCCAATAACTAAGGCTCAGTGTCTTCGTTAGGGTTTCCATTGCTGTAAAGTGACATTATGACCATGGCAACTCTTATAAAGGAAAACATTTGATTGGTGGTGTCTCACTCATGGTTTCAGAGGTTCAGTCCATTATCATTATGGCAGGAGCATAGCAGCATGCAGTCAGATGGTAGCTGAGAGTCCTACATCTTACAGGCAACAGGAAGTCAACTGAGACACTGGGCAGTATCCTGAGCATAGGAAATCTCAAAACCTGCCCTCACAATGACACACTTCCTCCAACAAGGCCACACCCACTCCAATGAAGCCACACCTCCTTATAATGTCACTCCCTTTGAGATTATAGGGGCCAATTACATTCAAATTACCACACTCAGGGAACATTGCAAGGGGGGCTGAATGATTATAGGAGCCAGAGGGTCAGGGATTTCTGTGGAATTGTGTTTCCTAGTAACATCAGAAACTACGCCTAAAGTATTACCAGCACGACAGCCCAACATCAACTGAACAAGGAGGACACCAATGAGCATGTCAAACTGACAGGGGAAAGCCCAGGATGCTTAGTTAATATTTTAGGCCGTATGGGCCATGCAGTCTTCTTTCTCAGTACCCTCTTCTCCTGACGTGCAAAAACATCCATAAACAATGAATATTTATGTAACACGTAACAATGAATAAATTCATATGTAAATTATAGGTTTGTTCCAATAAAACTTTATTTACAAGAAAGACTAACTGGGCAGGGGCAGCGTGCCAACATCTGTTCTAGAGTCTGCCTCTGCTATTGGTTTACACACTAGATTAGAATAGAGGGATTGTAGAGGAGAGGTGCAGAGAGGGATGTGTAAATGTGTGAAGTCTGTGTGCAACTTTTTCCAGCCTCTCATGGGCAGCTGTTAAAGTTACAGGAACTTGGCAGCCAGTTATTCAGATGCTAGTGCCTTTAAAGCAGCCCTGGTGAAATGTTTGACACAGTAAGTAAAAAAAACAGACTACAATTGGGAGCGTTCACTTTTCTTTCAGGGTGGGGATCAGAAGCACACCATTACTATTAACTCCTTCAGCACTGAAAACTGACTGATGTTTAAAAAAATACAAATACGCAAATATATTTGTATGCGTTCACACTTATGTAAAATGGTACAGCAGTTGTTTATGCTGATGTTCACCCAATATTCTGTTAAAATTTGGCAATTCAGCTGGGTGCTAGCTCAGTGGTAGAGTGTACACATAGCTTGTAGAAGGCCCTGGATTGGTGCCCGGTACTTGATAATGATAATGGACTTTGAACACACCTTCTCTCAAACATAAGAGATAAGGTCCAAAGGCTCTGCTTTTCTTTGATTTGGAAAAAATTTAAAAATGATTAAAAATTCTCAGTTTGGGTATTTTTTTCTTTTTAAGTTGATATATTGTTGGCAGCTATTTAGATGACTGACAATTGGCAGCTAAAGAATAAATGTGGCCTTATTCATGAGCCTCACATATTATCACCTCCTTTGTACCCACCTTAAATGTTTGAAATGAGACTCGGTAATGTTGAAGTCACAAAGTTTTGAAAATGAAAAGACTTATTTCTTCTGACAGGGATAATAAATGTTTTCTTATAAGGAGTTGAATCGGCATTTTTCTTAAATCTTCATGTTACCCCAGTATAAGTATCAGCTGAATTTGGAAATATTTAACATTGGAAGTATTTTTTAAAAGTACCCACTTACATTTCATTTTATAAATAGTTCCCTACTATTTAAGAGGTACAGTTAGGGCTGCCTGTTGATCATATGCTGAAATCCTAGCCCCCAAAGAATAGTATTAGGAATAGGCTTGATAAGGGCATAAGTTGGAGAACTGAAAAATAGCATTTATATCTTTGTAAAGGTTAAAAAGATCAAATTTTTATGGCATAAAGACACTGAGCAACTCAAGGAAGCTATCACTATACACTAGATCTGCCGATAACTGACCTTAAATAGCCTTTAAAACAGTATGAAATAAATTTCTGTAAGACTACTTGAATAAGGACTTGAGATAAACCCTGAACTTTGGCATTCTACATAGACTGGATAACGAAGGCTATAGTTGCCTTTCCTAGAATTTGACAATTAACCTAAAATTTTTCTTTTCAGGATAAAGATACCTTCGCCCATACCCAGCAGGAAGCAATTTTAAGAATACGACGCCCACATTCCCAAAGAGGTGGTGTGGGGCAGGTGGTTTTTTGGTCTTTTAATGGGTTTTGGGTCTGGGATAATTTTCATTGTTATGGGGGTTGGTTACAAGTTGTTGTCAAGGGTTAGGAAAAGGGCTAAGCAAAAAAAAAAAACTCATGTGGTCATAAAAGAAAAAGAACATTCCTTGTGTTTCCTCTCTGTACTTGATCCAGTTGGGATCTCCCGCTCCCCCCAAGTTCTCTTTCCCTCGCCCCTCGTCCCTCATTACCCCCACTCACGTCCAGTCTGTTCATGTAGATCTCATCCATTTCTCCATCATTGGGCGATCCCTGTGTCTTTCTTGGGGTCCTGTTTTCCAGGTAGCCTCCCTGGTGTTGTGAGTAGCTGTCCAGTCATCCTTGTTCCACAACTAGTATTCTCCTATGAGTGGGTACATACCATGTTTGTCTTTCTGAGTCTGGGTTACCTCACTCAGCAGGATTTTTTCTAGATCCCTCCATTTGCCTGCAAACCTCATGATGTCGTTGTTTTTCTCTGCTGAGTAGTATTCCATTGTATATATGTACCACAGTTTATTTATCCATTCTTCGGTTGAAGGGCATCTAGGTTGTTTCCAGGTTCTGGCTATTACAAATAATGCTGATATGAACATAGCTGAGCAAGTGCCCTTGTGGTATGGTTGAGCATTCCTTGGGTATATGCCCAAGAGTGGTATAGCTGGATCTTGGGGGAGATTGATTCCCAATTTTCTAAGAAAGCGCCATATTGATTTCCACAGTGGCTGTACAAGCTTGCATTCCCACCAGCAGTGGATGAGAGTTCCCCTAGCTCCACATCCTCTCCAGCACAAGGCGTCCTCAGTGTTTTTGATCTTAGCCAATCTGACTGGCGTAAGGTGGTATCTCAGAGTTGTTTTGATTTGCATTTCCCTAATGATTAGGGATGTTGAGCAATTCCTTAAATGTCTTTCAGCCATTTGTGTTTCCTCTGCTGAGAATTCTCTGTTTAGTTCTATAGCCCATTTCTTAATTGGACTGTTG
>CABHPH010159248.1:0-39672 GCA_902168325.1 Peromyscus nudipes | reverse complement strand
CAATGGATTTGGTGTCCCCACATAGACAACTTGGACTTACACTGTAAGCAAGTTAGTGCACCATGTGACAAAACTTTACTCCATGGAGAAAGATACAGCTAATAATTCTTTTGATTTCCTAAAAGAAGCAGACTCACAAAACATGGGAATTCATATAGCCTCTCAAGAAATGATTCCAAAGTATTTTAGCAATAAATTAAGCCTTATAGAACCATGGTTATCTCCATAATATACATTGATACCATTCATTTTCCTTTACTTTGTGTCCTGGCTAGTTTTATGTCAACCTGACACAAGCTATTCATTTGGGAATAGGGACTCTGAAATGGAAAATAATGTCTCTGTAAAATTAGACTGTGGACTAGCCTGCAGAGCATTTTCTTAATTAATGATTGATTTGGGAGGGCACAGTCCATTGTGGGTAGTGTCAACCCTTGGCTGGTAGTCCTGGGTTCTACAGGAAAGTAGGCTGAGCAAACTATGAGAAGCATGCATGCCAGTTAGCAAAATTCCTTCATGGTCTCTGCATCAGCTCCTGCTTCCAGGCTCCTGCCCTGTTTCAATCTCTGCCATAACTGTTTTCAAAGATGAACTCTTATATGAACATGTGAGTGAAATAGTGCTACTTCCAAGTTGCTTTTGGTCACAGTGTTTCATCACAGAAACCCTAACTAAGACACTTCATTGTCTGTGTGTGTGTGTGTGTGTGTGTGTGTGTGTGTGTGTGTGTGTTTCCCCTCTCACTACTTTCCTAGATCTTGCTTCCTAATAAAATGTTATTGGAGTTCAAAGGCTTAAAGCTTGGGTCCAGACACCCCTTGCAAACTAAATTCAGCCACCTTTCCTCAATAGGCCAACTAAAGTGGCAAGAAAAAGAGAAAATCATTAGATGTATTCAGCATAACTGACTACACTGGGAAAATGGACAAGTTCCTCTATTTGTTCCAGTCCCATTCCCACTTTAAGTACATCCCTGGGGCACTAATATGAGGTTTAGATTTAAATATAGGGCAAAATTTATGCATAATTACACAGTTGTGATCGGGGAGTGTCCCTGACAGTCATTGGTCCATCTTTGTATAGGCTCCAGTTTCTCAGGCAAGCTAGTGACTGAGAGTCGTCAGAACTGTATGTAATAACTTCAAGGAAGACGAGGTCCTCTTCTGGCTGTGTCCAGCCTTTTCCACCAGTCACCCAGAGATTCCTGAGGAAATCCCAATTGCTTGTTGTGTGCTGTTTCAATAATCTCATAGACAGGGATACAAGTGTCTCTCAACAGATGATCATCATCTTGTCATGATGGTTGTTAGGGTTGGACAAGAGGAGCTTTTGCCTGGGTCTTTGATGGTTGGGGAAAAAATAGCAAGTAAAGACACAATTTATGGCAATTGACCTAAAGTTTAGTGAATATTTTAATCAAAATGCTTTTATTACAAGTGGGAAAAGACAACAACATAGATCTTAGGAAAATGGTGAATTTATGTGGAAGGGCTTAATTTGGCATGGCTGACGCAGGAATAAAATAACTTTTCATTGACAAACGAGCTCAGAATCTCCTGGTTTAGAGCCACTGCTGCCATCAGGAAGAATTTCTCTCTTTCAAAGTCACACACGCCTCCTGGGAAGGTGTATCTTTGTCTGTGGCACATGTACTACTCCTGTAACAGAGAAAAGTAGTTATGGAGAGAGAAAGCTGGGGCTGGAAGGACAGCCTGATAGCTGTCATTGTCTCCATGGCTCTATGACACAGAGGCATTTTCTAAGGAAATATGGATGCCAGATGAGCAAAGGCAAGAGGTAACATGGAGAACAAATGCACATGGTCATGGGCTTTGGATTACATATACAAACCAGGAACCAGCCACATGGCCAAGTTCCAGATCAGTTCATTATTTTTCAAACAAAACATTTTTTCTATAAATATTTCTGTTCTGTAGGATTTCCTAGGGAAATTTGTTGGAAATGAGAAGTCTCAGGCCTCACAGACTTTACGTCAAGCCCTCCTTCAACCAGAATCCACATTTTTAAAAGATTCCCTATTAATTTGTGTACACAAAAAAAATTTTGTGATGCACTGTCCAACTGTACTGTCTGCAAACAAGCTGGGCCCCTAAAATATGTAGTAGAAGATGCTTTATTGGGCCTTTTAGGGAGTAAGAGGAAAATGATTATTGTCTTGTTGGGAAAGGATTCTTTAATTTTTAATTAATCCTGAGACTGAGGATCCAATAAAACAATTCATTTCTTAGAACAGACACATTTTCCAAGAGTGAATTTTCTTGTATAACTGAGTTTATTTTGAATCCAACACCTATAGTCTCTCACAGAGATTATGATAAAAGTGTTATCTTTTAAGAATAAAGTATAAAGTTTTGCAAAAAAAAAAAACTGTGGATAGCTAGTACTTTAAAGGAGCTGCAATATTTCCTAATGAGCAAACTAGCCAACAGATTGATTTATAGTGTTGAAAAATATTTCCATATAAGTTGGAGGTAATAAATGAGGGTTGGAGTAAGTGTTGCCCGTAGGCTAATAACTGTAGAAGCAATGTCCTTATCAAACTATGTTCATACTACCAAAATTAAAGTCCATAGAAGAACAAATGCTACCTTAAAAAAAATCTTACTCTTGTTTTTCATGTCAGGAGAAAATGTGCACAGACAGGGTGGTCTGACTACCACAAAAGAAACTACCCTGAATTTTAGGTTGACCTAAATGTGATCACATGCATCCTTGCAAGAGAGGAGGAGAGATTTTGAAAAAAGCTGGAATGAAGATGGTGTAAAGGTGGCACAGAGAAAGAGGAAGACAGAGAGGAGACCTAGGAGTGGGGCACGCAAGAGAGGAGGTGAGAGAAGGGAGAGAAGACAAGAAAGAGAAAAACAGAAAGTAAAAAGGATATGGGAGTGAGGAAAGGGTAGAAGGGAAAGACGAAAGGGGAGAAGAAGGAAAAGGCAGAAGAAAACAAGTCAAGGAATGCTGCTAGTCACCAGAACTTGCATGGACCACAGAGCTCTGGAAAGGGATAACTATCCACTTGACTTCAGACTTCTGGCCTCTAGGACTAGAGAAAATAAATTTGTGTTGTTTTATGCCTTCTAGCTTGGGGTCATGTGTTACAGTAGCCCCAGGAAAAGAAAGCAAGCGCAGAACTCAAGCCCACAGTCCTTGAGGGCTATTTAATGTCTTTCCATGCACACCAAGAGAAACAAATATCCATCTTCAATGGGCTAGATTAAATAATAATAAACATCGTAAGCTTTGGAGATTCATTTATCAAAAGCTAATATATTTTAAGGTTTCACCAACATAATTTCCCCCCCAAGAACTGTAAGCATTGGTTTCTATGAGGAAGAAAAATGTTAAGGGTAAGGGATTTTTGATCCTGACTTGAATGTGGATTTTATGCAGCTCAGTTTTGTATTATTTACAATCATTTCAAGGTTAGAGATAAATGTCAGAAAATAGGAAATAATATGAATTACTTAAGAGAAAAAAATAACTGAGAGATGGAAAGAGAGGTATCTCACATCGAGGAATAGAGTTTAGATCTATGGAAGGTGTTTCATGGAGATTAAGAACTGTAAATAACAGCTTCATCATTCCCACCCAGGAAATACGGCTCTCTCGGGGAGAGTACAAGAAGCAACAAGAACCATGAATACACTATCGAGCATTATTTACCTCCACCATAACCAGTCTAACTGGGGGAGGGGCTTCTTTTGCTATCTGCCCAAGTAGCTTCAGAGGTCAAAGCTTAAGTTTCCTAAAATCCAAATTTTAGGAGAAGATAATCTTGCAAAAGTAGACTTCTATGGATTCCAACAATTAAATCTAACTGCATTCTGTGCTGGGATCTGTTCAAAAACCATACATCATCATCTTGTATCCCAGGCAAGTTTAAGTGAATTTTCCTTCTATAACAGTGGTTCTCAACTCGTGGGTCATGACCCCTTTGAGGGCTGAATGACCCTTTCACAGGGGTCACGTATTGATATCCTGCAGATCAGACATTTACATTACAATTCATAACAGTCACAAAATTACAGTTATGAAAAACAATGAAAATAATTTTATGTTTGGGGTCACCACAGCTTGAGAAACTGTATTAAAGGGTTGCAACATTTGGAAGGTTCCGAACCACTGCTTGAGAAAGTCTAGAGCCTCTGTAAGCCCCCCATTAGGTCAGCAACACATAATAGACTAGAAGTTTGACGTGCTTATGACAGTTGTTTATGACAGTGTTTATGACAGTTGTATGGAACTATGTCCCAACCAAAAATCCTATGTCAAACTTTTATTCAGCTTTGCCATTAATCTGCTTTTATGTGAATTAACAAGAAGCATGCACATTATAAATAAGAATGCATGCATTGAGCTTACTGGTAACAAATATTGTCTCTAATAAGTGATGTTTGGGGATAGTACACGTAGCACTTAGTTATTAGTCTCCAAAGTTGAACTCCTAGTGCTTAATAATCTAGGGAAGCTTATATTTAATTTTTATGAAGACGATAATGCAATAAATCAGATACTTGGCTATATTTCTTTGAATATATTATGCTCTTGTATTCTCGGAACATTTTTGCAAATTAACCATCAGTATTCCTGTTTAAAATATGAATACTCTGAACTTCAATGTAGGGGTTAGGGTCATAATTGATCTTAAGGTCTTTTCTAGTAGTTTTTGTCCTAGGTTATTTATGCCAAATGGCCTTAGAGTCTGTTTCCACTCTGCAGACATATCCCTGTGATACTGTGAGAGCAAGCAGAGCATCCACAGTAAAAATCCAAGTGAGTAAATATGTAAACATGAGGTGCTATGCATTCATTTCGCTACTTTTTGAGGAGCTCTCAGAAAACAAGCTAAAGGAACCAGGCCCCATGATGCAAGCTCATAATCCCAGCTACTTGGGAGCTGAGGCAGGAGGATTGCAAATTCAATATTCATCAAGGTTATAGAATGTGTTTAAGTCTGGGCTGGATAACTTAGTGTGATCTTGCCTCAAAATAAAATCATAAAGATGACTAGGGATATATCTTAGTGATAGAATGCCTGCCTAGCATGGCCTACATTTAATCTCCATTCTGCATGGGTAAAAAATTAGAACAAGAAAGGAAAATAGGTTTTCAAGGAAAGTGTACCTGATCATGGTGTCTCCCCTGCCAGGTGGAGGGGTGGAGGGAGGGAAAACTGTGGTCAGGGTGTATTGTATGAGAGAAGAATCATGTGTGTGTGTGTGTGTGTGTGTGTGTTGGAAATAATGTTTCTTTCCAATTGTTCACCCTGTCATAGCTTCCACTCTTGATTTGGCACAAACTTACAGTCACCTGTGAAGAAGGAATACCAACTAAGGAAATGGCCATATCAGATAGACTTGTGAGGCATTTTGTAATTGCTAATTGATATGGATTGCCTAGTCCATTGTTCCCAGTGCCATTGGTAGACAAAGTGGTGACTGAGAAAGCCAGTAAGCAGGCTTCCTCCAGGCTTCCAGCTTCAGTTCCTGACTCAAGGTTCCTTACTTGAGTTCCTACCTTAACTTCCCATGATGGTAGACTCTAACCTGCATGCTAAGTAATACCTTTCCTCCCCAAGTTGCTCTTGGTTATGATGTTTATCACAGCTAGAATACACCCTTCCTATTTGAGGAAAATAAATCTTTTGAGAACATAAGGCTTCTAAATATCTCTTGTAGAAGAAATGTAATTCCTCTCTCCCCATTTTGAGTTTTGACCATGGATTATGTATCAAGCAAGCTATCATGGACACACACGTGCACACACACACACACACACACACACACACACACACACACACACACGCAGGGCTTTCCCTCAGTCATGTAAATGAATTTTGGGGATGCTGGTTTTTAATTTTTTGCTCAGTATGCAACCCTGCTATCTAGCGGATAAATGGACAGGAACAGCGCTGTGCACTACCTTCCTTACTACTTCTGGATAGAAACATGTTGAACACAAAGATAAAAATGAATCCAAAACAGGAAGCAGAGCAACAGCAGGCATCTGGGTTTCTAAATGTGCTCAGGTTCCAAGATGCCTTGTTATGATGTGGTCTCAAGAGACTCACAGATGATGTATTTTCAGCCTGATGCTTGAGATCGGCTGTTTGTTTGTTTTGGTTTTGTTCAGGGTTTTGGTTTTACATTGTAGGTATTTTTGCTCTTGTCTGAGGAAACTAAAGTATAAAAGTTGCAGAAAGTCAACACTAAGGCTTAGAATCAAGAGAAAGGCCATAAGTTTCCTAGGCAACCCACAAGTCTGAAGATGCAATTTTGACAGAAAACCACAAGGTATTGAAACACTGAGAAGCAAAACTGCTTTGTGCCTTTTCTCCTGAACACAATATATCACCTTCCAAATTATAATCTTCTCACTCAAAATTTGGGTCTTTATTATATTTAAGCCAGGGTTTGCTTAAATAAAAATTACATATGCATGATATTTAGTACAAGAATCCATGTTGTCCTTTCTATAACACTTTTTAGAAAAAACAACATTCTGACTTCTCCCCTTTCCCAATTCCCAAAAGGCAGCAAGATTCAACTTTTTCTTGCAGATGGTCTTGAATTTATCTTTTAATATTGATACATAAGACAACTTATTTTTTGAATAGCTATATCTTAAGTAAATCCATGTTTGGGTAGATCAAACACACACCCATGGGCATACTCATACACACACACACACACACACACACACACACACACACACACACACCACAGCAAGAAATTCACAAAGAATGAAGATCTATGTATTCTGCCAGTAGATATGCAGCTTCAAATGTTGTCTTAGAGTTTTACAAAAATTAAAAAAATCAAAAAACAAACAATAGCAACAAAAATCCCACCTTTTTTTCCTAACTACTTGGTTAAAAAGCACAGGAACCAGGCATCCTTTGGAGTCTCTCTCTGAATTTGAAGCCTGAAATAATAAATTCCAATCGGAACTATCACCATGAAAACTTTCCTTCTAGATGCAAAGTGCACTGCTTTTACTCCTTGATTTCTGGAACTTCTTCCCTGTGGAAACATCCATCCTGAAACACCTCTGCAGTTAGAAATCACAGGAAAAAAATGTGAATTATATTTTCTCGCTGACTTGAAGTACTGGGATCATTCAAAACCTGAAGAGAATATGAAAAATACAAGAAGCAGTGGGCTGAGAAAGGAGCTTCACAGAAGCTTGTCGTTGCTGAGCAGAAGCAGGAGCTCCTGCCCTCTAGGCCCTCTCAGGGATAAGAGTAGAGCAAACTGTCAAGACTCAGAGACCATTCCTTTGAATTAGGAAAATGTGATAATTCACCTTTCAGACAATAAGCTCTATTCCTTTCTGCATGGAGTACAGAACAATTGAACAAGTGATATTCTGCAAGAGGTCATGAATATAGAAGCCATCTGTCAACTCTGCCAAAAGAGAAGACCAAGATTATGTTCATAACTGCCTTGTTTGCAGAACCATGAGCTATCATGTTTGGTGAGTGTTGTACTATACTAAGGAGGAGATAGCTGATGGAGAAATCAAATGCACGAATTGAACCAGGGATCCTTTAATACCCTTCCACCCCAAGAGCCTTAGGGAGCCTTGTTGTGCTGCCTTCCTTCATATTTTCTCAATAAAATAGAAGAAAGAAGGAAAAGGATTGTCCCAATTCTACGTCATCAGTTTTCAAGGCATGAAGTCAGCAGTTTTGTCTCATCCATTTGTTCATTCTCAAGGAATAGAATGCAGGTTAAGGAATTCTAAGGGCACAAATATCTTTACAAAAGAAGAAAATAATCTCAGGGCACAGACTATGTTCCAGGAGGAAGGATACAGGGGCACATTCGAGGAATACTCATTTAACCTGTGCGGATGTAACCTGGCTCAAAAATTTCAAATTTCATCTCTCACAGCCTTTATTTATAAATACTATGTTCATTTCTGAGTCACTTCAGAATTACAGAACACATACACACACACACACACACACACACACACACACTTCTCCCTGGGAAGTACTTGTATATCTGAATTGAAGATAGTCAGGGAGATTCAGCTACAGATGACTATCAGTGAGTCTCTGGAGAAAGGGGTTTAGAACCTGGGCCATCATAAGAACATAATGAAGACAGTATAATCTCCAAACCATGCAACTAGATCCCAATGGAAGGATATAAAGCTACACGAAGATGGGAATAAGGCATACATCTGTCTTTTGTTGTGCCTGCCAATCTCTCTGGGAAGCTCTTACAAGCATTGTGAGCCCCATGTGTATTTTCTATGCTATTTTACCTAGTCAATCAAAGGAAGCCAGGAACTGTGGCTGCTGCTCATCAGCTTGTTTATTAAGGTAATCTTCTTTAGACCAAGAAAGCGTTAGCTTTAGAAAGCAATTGTCAACATTTCCCAGAAAGAGAACCAACTTTCAGTTCCTCAGTTTTCTGGAAAGCCCCAGTCCTTCTGTCCTGAGTCCCACACTAGTTCATGTTTAGTTTAAAAAAAATATCTGTTCTTTATTCTAATACTAGGGCCAGTAATTTTTAACTTTGCACATGGTGACCTGCTAAATGAGGCTTACCTACATTAGCTGTGCAGTGCTGCATGAATCCGAAATGGTCTTATAATAAAAACACAGAGCCAGATATCGGGGTAAATGCTGAAAGATCAGAGGAAAGAAGCCTCAGCCACCTCTCACCTTGCCAATTCCTCAGTTGATGCTGTCTCCACGAATCCTCAAACTGAATGACTCTGAGTCCTCAGCCAAAAGGGCCTCTTGATTTCCTGTCTCCTCAAGCTTTATATGCCTTTTTCTGCCCAGCCATTTCCTTCCTGTCTCAACCTTCCTAGTGCTGGGACTAAAGGCATGTGTGCTTCCCAAATACTAGTAGCAAAGGCATGAGATCTCAAGTGCTAGGATTAAAGGTGTGTGCCACTACTGCCTGACCTCTGTGGCTAAATCTGTGGCTGGCTCTGTTCTCTGATCTTCAGGCAAGCTTTATTAGAGTACAACAAAATGCCACCCCAGAGTAGTCCTAATTTGACAGGGCAATACAGTTGCAGAGGTTCTTCCATCTTGTTTTCCTGCTGGGCCATAACTAAAATTTGATCTTCTTAATAAGAATTCTATGGAAAACTATTCAACTATTTCTTGGAACCCAAGGCCAAGATGCCCCAGCTAACTTACCTTAGCTTCTGTTAAACTACTTGCTTATGCAAACCTCCCCCTCCAGATAACTGCTCATGTTAGCTTCTGTTAAACTGCTTGCTTGTGCGATCCTCCTCCCCACAATCTGAAGTTGTGGCAAGAGATACCAAGATGTGCTCTTTGCCTTTAAAAAGTCCTTTACTTAAACACTTGCACTGTACTTAGATTCTGAATATCTGAGTGTAGGCCCAGCCAAATGGAATAAAGACTTTCAGTTGGCTATAAAATGTGTCTGAGTGGCCATCTCTGACAGGTCCCCCATAACACTGTGCTTTGCACACTCAAATGAGCCTTCAATAAAAACCAGCAAATTCTGCAAAGAGATTCATTAAGCACATAGTCTCATGTAGCTGCCAAGAGGGGGCTTTGCGTCTCTGCTTCTTGCTCTGTAACAAGCCAAATGTAGTGTATTCCTTCCTCTCCCCCTTGGCAGAGTCCTTCTGTTTCTGGCTTCCCATCAGTGACCAAAAGGTCTTCACAATTACAATCCCCTCCAGCCACTCTGCAGACAAAGTTGCATATTTTTATCATCAGGTAACTAATTCTCTTAAAAATATATTCATTAACAAATTTCCAATCTAATTTCCTGAGTGACCCATTTCAATGGACACAAATTCAAAGTAGCTTCTAAGGTGGATTTCTGTCATACTTCTTGATGAGAATCCCATGGAAAACTACCCAACTCTATTCTAGGAACCCAAGGCCAAGACAAGCAAATTTATCTTCTCTTAAACTGTCCATTTCTGTTTCACTTCTGTTAAACACAAGTGCACATGCATACAAAAGTAATAATAATGATAAAAGGCACATGGGTCTTTACTATGTCTAGAAATTGTGTAGATATTTCCCATTAACATATATTTTGGATGAGTTAGCCATACTATGGAGATGTGTGCATAGATAAACAAAGGTTTATACATTCTTCTCTGCTGAGTGATCACTATTAGGGTATGTCTAGCCTTATCTCTTCACCATTAACCTTTCTACTTCTCTGGACAAATAATGACATGGAGGATTCGCATGGAGCTTCTAGTAAGTCAAGAATGGGTTTTATTTAAAACTCCAAAACATGCCTTTGCATTTGGGGCTCTTTTGAATAAGAATAGCCCTGCTAATTTGCACATTTCTCATGTGGCTGCCCTCCCCTGGCATTCTGCTGAATATGCACTGCAGAAAGAGTCATGATTTTGATGAATAGGAATCTATGATGCTTAATAAGTGGCACCAGAATGGACAGACACCTGAGGGGAAAAGCAGGTCTGTGTTGATGGATATCTTTCCCATGGGACCTGGGGCACTGCTGAGAAGCAGTTTTTCCAGCAAGTGGTAAAACAGAAAGATAATTCAAAGCAGCACATGCAGGGCAGGGTGAACAATGTGTTTTCTTGACAGCAATGAGTGTGCAGAAAGAATTAGATTAATAGCTGCTTCATGGGGCACCAAAAGTACATCATAGGGGAGACACAGACCCAGAAAGGACAGCAAAGTAGAGCAATGTGGTCCAGCTAAGTCCTAGTCATTGGAAAGTATCATCTCTACAACCATGGTAGCACTACATTCTCACCTAGACAGTAACTTCTGGTGTTTCCATTAAGTGTTGATTGTTTGTTTGTTTGTTTGTTTGTTTGGTAGATTTATAGATAGTCTCACTTTGTAGCCAAGGCTGGACTTGACTTCATAATCTTTTTGCCTCAGTCTCTTAAGTGCTGGAGTACAGGTGTATTTCATCATCCTTGGCCATTATTTAAAATTGTTCTGGGGGTTGCATTTAAGGCTTTGCACATGTTAGGCAAACACTGTATTACTGAGTTTTAAAAAGAAAGAAAAATATAAATGTGAGCTTTTCTAAGCTTTATGGTCCAAGGAAGCAGAAGTCATAAGGAAATATAGCAACTACTTTACAACAGAATTGAGTATCACTCTTTAGTATGCAACTCCTTAACCCAGTGTCAACTGGGCCAATAGACTGGATGTTGTTGACACAGGGAAAGTGGGGTACTTGATGGAGGGTTGCTGTCAGGAGTTAGGATACCAGAAGCTCACGGTCTCACAAAACTTCCACTGAACTGGATGATCTGGGTTTATGTCTTACAAATTTGAAGAAAGAAATTCGTGGACCACAGAAGGGCAAGCTTTTAGAAAAGAATCCTTCATTGACTCTGGCAAGAGCTAAAGAGATAACAGCGGGGAGACCTTAACAACAAGAGCAGGTCCCAGGAATGGGTTGCCCTCACACTACTAGATTAGGGACTTTTTACAGCCCTTATGGAGAAACTGAGGCACTGGGGAGGGAAGGAGATGTCCAGTGAGTCCAACTGAACCAACCATGACATGTCCAGGTTCCTCTCAGCTTTGATTGCATCCTCACACATACTTTCCAAGCAGTGTCTAGGTTATATAAAAGAAAAAAAATGTTCATAACAAGAAGCTAGAGTAGGAACTGGAGTCCCCTTCTGGCATTCCTAGTGTTCAGCCTGGACAGAAGCAGGACATTTTTGGCTTCTGGATAAGGACAAGAATATTCTCAGGTGCCTGCCCTAACTGTCTGGTCAGTTTCTACTGCTTGCTTTTTCATCCATATCACTATATATTTCAGGCATATTTACCAAGCTTTTCTCCTCATAGGTCTGTTTTCCTATATTTTTTGAAGGTAAACTTCTAAATTAGGTTTAGAGGAGATGTTTATCTTGTCCACTCAGGTATAAGTCACTCTGCTAATTTCTTTAATCTCTTTATTTTCTGACAAAGGCTGATGACCTCCTCTCCATTGGTGTGTGGGTGTGTGTTTTGGTGCTTTTTTAGTTCGGTGTGTTATACATCAAGCATGTTTTGTTTTCTGTTCTTTCCGATACTGTCACTTATAGGTTTTTGTGACCCTGAAAGGATTGTGTTTCTCAGAGCTATACAATTTCTAGACATAGTAAATGACACAGCATCCTTTTGTTATTATTTCATTTGCATGCATGTGTGGGTGCAAGTGTGTAGGCATGTTTTGACAGGTATATCTGTACATGTGTATGTGTGAGTGGACATAGAGCCCACAAGACAGCCTTGGATGTCATTATTATAAGATGGTCACCTTGTTTATTAGAACAAGATCTATTCCTGGCATGACACTCACCAACCTAACCATAAAAACCTCAGAAATCATTCTCTTTTGTTCTCTCCAGTGCTGCTGTACTTAAAAGTGTGCTCTCATGACTGGCTTTCCTTTTTTAAAATGTGGGCTCTCCAGATCATCCTCAGATCCCCATGCTTGGGTAAGAAGCATGTTACTGACTGAGCCAACTCCCAAGTCCTCACCTGCTTTTTATTTTTACATAGATATCAACTGATCTACCATCTACCTCCTCCTTCAGCCATCTCTACTCAGGGCCTCTACCTTCTGCCCTGATCATCACAAAGCCATGTATCTAACAAGAAGCATACCCAACACCCCATAGACCATGAAAATGGATCTTAAGCCTGTTTGCCCAAAGTGATTATTTCTTCCCATAAATGACATGAAAAAGTTCATAGCCACCTTTTCTCATCTCTTTAGCCTCCTCCTGACTGAATCCAGTGCTTGTCTATGTGACTCACACGAGTAGCATGACACCTTTGTCAGAAAGATAGCAAACTATAATTTCTTATGGCAGATTGTCTCCTGGCCATTACCTTCCCCCATGTGAATAATAATAGTAATGATAATGATAATAATATTTTAAATAGATTATTGTGAGCTTTCTTTAGTAGCATGTTTGCCATAAGTGGCCATAGGAACAAGGAGGAATTTTGTTGGTTAGAGGTATTCATACTAACCTGTCTACATATCAAAACATTTCTTGTTCCTTTTTTAAAAAATTCACTTCTTTCACAATTTCATATAGAAATATATATTATTTGATGAAAGACTTTCTAATCATCCTCTCATCTCCCATCTACTTAATCCCTTCTTCTTCCCAAGACCCCCACTTACTTTCATACTCATTTTGTGTGTGTGACCTGCTGCATTTAGTTAGAACTGACTGCATAGAATGGTGGGTTCTTAACTTGAAAAAGGGCATTAATCCAGTGACTTCAGTCCTGAGGAATTTGCCTCCATCTCCCAGCAGTCATTAAGTAGCTATAGCTCTTCAGGGAGAAGTTGATCTCTCCCCATCCACGATGGAATGTTGATAACCCAGTTTTATGTATGTCCTCTGCAGGTGATCACAATGGCTGTGACTTTATGCTTGCAACAGCCACGTCATAGCTAAAAGAAAGAATTTTGCAGTACTCTACCCATCCTCCAGCTCTTAAAACCTTTCTCCTCCTCCCCTTTTTTTCTATTAAATTTAAAGCTTCTGAGTTTTATGGGGATGGGGATAATCAAAATACGTCACAGAGCTTCTCTCCAATGACTGATGGAAGCAGATGCAGAGATCCACAGCTAAACACCAGACAGAGCTCCAGGAGTCCAGTCAAAGAGAAAGAAGAGGGATTCTATGAGCAAATGCATCAGGATCATGATGGGGAAACCTGCAGAGACAACAAAACCAAACTAGTGGGAACTCATGAAAGCTGAATCAATGGCTGTGGAGCCTGCATGGGACTGGACTAGGCCCTCTGCATGGCAAGACAGCTGTGTAACTTGATCTGCTTGGGGGGGCCCCTGGCGGTAGGATCAAAATCCATCTCTGGTGCATGAGGGGGCTTTTTGGAGCCTACTACCTATAATGGGACACTTTGTGGAGCCTTGAGGCAGGGGGAAGGGCTTGGATTTGCCACTACTGGATATGCCTCCCCATGGGAGGCCTTGTCTTCTTGTGGGGGGCAGTGGGGAATGTGTTGGAAGTGGGAGGCTGGGGGGGTGGGAGGAGGGAAGAGGGGGATCTTTGATTGGTATGTAAAATGAATGAAAAAATTCTTAATAAAAAATAAAAACAGAAAGAGAAAAACAAAATACATCCTATTAAAAAAGTCCCAAAGACTAAATAAAAAAATTATATATTTAAAAGCTATTGTAAAGCAAGAAAACTGTCAAGCAAAGGAAGAGGCAGCCTAAAGAATGAGAAAAATGTCCTTTCCAGCTGTATGTGACAGAGAATTAATGTCTGAAATACACAAAGAACAAAAAAAAATCAAGAAAACACAACCTGATTTTTAAAAAATCGGCCCCAGATCCGAACAGAGAGTTAATAAAAGAAGAAATACAAGGGGGTAATAGCATTTTTAAAAGTTTTCAAAATCTTTAGCTATCAAGGAAATATAAAACTACTATAGTAGGGTAGGCACCAGATCTATGTCTGGGTCAGGTCCAGGGGCATATGGGGAGACCCACATATATTGCAGCAGTTTTACTGTACATGGTGGATCCTGGATGAGGGCCAGCTCTGACCCAGAGTCAGGCCCACAGGCAAGTTCCACAGCTCAAAGTAAAAGCTGAAAACCCTGACAGGACACTGGAGCTGACACAGGACAATTACTGTCCCTTAGAAGAAGACTAGCAACAGAGCTCAGGCTGTGCATACCAGTTCCACAGGAAGAAAGGACACCTCAACCCTACCATGGCTTAGTCGTCTCCTCAACATTGCAAACTCTACCCCTGAAAGAACAAAAAGGTAACTTGAATCTTAAAAATAAAAAATACAAAAGAAAGAAAATCTCAACTAATAAGCAAAACTCCAGATGTGCACAAAAACAAAATCATCATGAAAATCCAAGAGGAACGTGTTTTCTAAAAAATCTACTAACCCCATAGTAATGGCTACTAATGAGAACAATTTGAAAACATTCCAGACAAAAAAAATTAAAAGAATAATTATAACTATATCCAAACAACTTCAAGATAATACGAATGCACTCTAAGAGAATAAAATCAAAGAGTAGAATGAAATAACGAAGTCAATCCAAGATGTGGAAATTGAATTCAATAAAGAGAATTGCTGAAGTACAACTAAAGTCAAATGATGCTAGAAATGAAAAACTCAATAAGCCCAATTAAAATCTCAATGAAAAGCCATACACATACACACACACACACACACACAAACACACACACACATACACATAAACACACACACACATACACACATAAAAACATACACATACACATAGACACACACACACATAAACACACACACACATACACATAAACACACACACACATACGCACATAAACACATACACACACACATACACACACACACACACACACACACACACACACACAAGGTCATATAGAAAACAAAACATGAAGGCTGGAAAACAAGATAGAGAAACTGGACCATTCAGTAAAGAACAATCATACTTCTTTAAAAATATGAATGGTTTGGGAAACCATAAAAAGCAAAATGTTCAAATTGTAGACATAGAAAAATTATTATTTCATACCAAAGGCATGAAATATAGAAAATATTTATAACAAAATCATAGAATAAAATTTCCCAAACAGAGAAAGATGTCCAGCCAGGTACAAAAATCTTATAAAATATCAGTAGATTGAGAAGAAAAGAAACTTCCCTCAGAACATTATGTTCAAAACATTGTAAACACCAGAAAAAGAAAGAGTATTGAAACCATCAAGAGAGAAGGGTCAACTCACTTATAAATGCTGTTCCCTCTGAGTAACACCCAATATTTTGCAGAAACATTTAAAGCCATTGGGCCCAGAAAAATATATTCGAAGCTAGGAAAAACTCTATCTTCAAACCCAAACCATTACCCACAGGCAAACAAAACCCCACATTAAATTGGAGAGATAAAAAGTTTTCATGATAAAATAGACTAATGAAACTTATTACCAATAGGCTAACTCTAAAGCAACTACTGTATAGATTACTTCAGTGTGAAGAGAAGAATAAACACATCTAAGGGGTCATAGGTACTAAATACACAATCCTAGAACATTTAATCAAAAGAGGTCTAAGGAAACACACACACAAATTAACAAAATGAGAATTAATATACATTATTCAATATTAAAATTCTAAATTCCCTAATAAAGAGATACAGACAAGTAGATTGGACTAGAAAACAGAAACCATCTTTTTACTGCTTCCAAAATACACTCCATCAACACAGACATCACCATTAGTAAAGGGAAATAAAGATATTTCAAGCAAATGAAACTAAGAAACAAGCAAATGTAGCTATTTAATTCCTGACAAAATAGACTTCAAATCAAAAATATAAAAAACAAAGATTAATTCATATTAATCAATGGAACACTCCATGAAGACATTGCAATTCTAAATGTATACAAAATATGGACACCCACAATTTCATGAACATTGCTAAATGTAAAGCTACATATTAATCCCAACCCAGTGACAGCAAATGGCTTTAACCCTGCTCTCACCAAACTTGCCAATTCAAGAAAAAGAAGCCAATGTTAAATAACTTCATAAATCAAGTGGACCTAACAAATATTCACAGAATATTTCAGTCAGACACTAAGAATGCACATTCTAATCAATAGCCCCTAGAAGATTATCTAAAATCAGTCACATATGGTGACACAAAGCAAGTCTAATCATATATAGGAAAATTGAAATGATATCCTACATTCTATCTGACCAGTGGAATAAATGTGCACAGCAACAGCATAGAAACTAAAGTACACAAACTCATGGAGACTAGGCAGTACATTATTGAATGGTAACTACGGCAGGGAAGAAATCAATAAGGAAATATAATATCTAAATGAAGATACAACATATCAAAATGTATGGGGCACAAGAAGATAATCCTAAGAAATTTATATTGTTAAATACCTATGTAAGAGAGAGAGAGAGAGAGAGAGAGAGAGAGACAAAGAGAGATCTTTAATTAATGATATGCCTCAAGGCCTTAGAAAAACAAAAAACTCCAAACAATTGACTGGAAAAAAATAACCAAAATCAGGACAGAAATTAACAAAACAAAGACAAACAAAACCCACAAAGAATTAATGAAACAAAAACTGGTTCTTTTGAAAAGTTAAGAAAAAATTGACAAACTCTTAGCCAAATTGACTAAATCAAAGAGAAAAAAGACCCAAATTAATAAAGCCAGAGATGAAAATCAAGACATCACAGTGGATACCAATAATTTTTTTTAATCATGGCGACATACCTTGCAAGCCTATTCTCCACTAAATCGGAAACTTTAAAAGAAATAGATAAATTTCTAGATATACATGACATACCAAATTAAAATTAAACCAGGACTAAATTTCAAATTCTGAATAGATTTGCAAACAGCAATGAGACTGAAACAGTAACAAAACGTGTCCCCATTAAAAATGTCCATGACAAGATGGATTCACAATGGAATTTTGCTAGAGTGTCAAAGAATAACTAATACCAATACTATTAAAAGTATTCTATAAAATGAAAGGAAAGGTCTAGGGGTTAAACTTTTTGTCAACTTGACACAAAATGGAATCATCAGTCAAAAGAAAACATGAAATGAAGAATTGCTTCCATTAAATTGGACTATATGGAAATCTATAGGGCATTTTTTTTGTTTAATTATTGATACAAGATGGGAAAGGGAGAAATCAGTCCACTGTGGTAGTACCACCCCTGGGCAAGTGGTCCTGGGTTGTATAATAAACTTAGATGAGCAAACCATGAGGAGCAAGACAGTAAGCAGCATTTCTCCATGGCCTCCTCTTCAATTCATGTCTACAGATTCCTGCTGTGAGTTTGTGCCATGATATCCCTTCATAATGCTCTATAAGCTAAAATAAACTTGTTCCTCCCTAAACTGGTTTAGGTCAGGATTTATCACAGCAACAGCAAATTAAATAGAACAGAAGGAAAGCTTCCAAACTCTTTATGAAGCCAGTATTGTCCTGATATCAAAACCAGATAAAGACATTACAAATACAAACAAACAACACAAAAGCCCAATCTCCCCTGATGACTCTAGATGCAAAAATCCTCTAGATTTGAGAGAATTTTCTTCTGCAGTTTTATTAAAAAACTTTGGTACAGAATTTTTCTCCTTCTTCTATGCCCATAATTCATAGGTTTGGTTTTCTCATGGTGTCTCAAAATTCTCACATATTTTACTTATGAAGTTTTTTAATATTTTCCTTGAATTAATTATTCAATTATCCAATTCCTCTACCTTGTCTTCAAAACATTATTCTTTCCTCCGCATAATATATTTTATTGGCTTATTGAATTTTTAATTTCTAGCTTCATTTCAGTTTGAATTTTCTATAGAATTTTCATTTCTATTGATTTTTATTTTTCTGTCCTTAATTTATGTTCTTATTTCATTTATGTTCTCTTGGAATTCATTCAAGTGTTTATTCCTATACTTTTTAAATGCATTCTGATATTTATCTATGTAGTCTTTGAATTACTGAAAATGTCATTTTCCTTTGAATATTTTGTCTGGAAATCCAACAAAGTGGGTCTCAATACGGACAATTCCTATGTGGTTAGCAATTTGAGGGAACATACACAGTTTTAGATTTTCTTGTTTCTGTTTCTGTGTATAGATCTGCATATTTACAATTTGTTTTTTGGGTGAGTCTTTTTTTTTTTTTTTTTTTTTGGTTTTTCGAGACAGGGTTTCTCTGTGTAGCTTTGCGCCTTTCCTGGAACTCACTTGGTAGCCCAGGCTGGCCTTGAACTCACAGAGATCCGCCTGGCTCTGCCTCCCGAGTGCTGGGATTAAAGGCGTGCGCCACCACCGCCCGGCTTGGGTGAGTCTTTTGATACAAGTTTTTGGCAGGCCTGCACTGAGTGGGTGTTTGTATCTATGCTTGGATTATCTGGGCTTAGCCTTTTGATCAATTTTTGATTGATTAGGTAGAACTTGAGTTGTGACATTGATTTAGAGGATCAGAAAAGTAACTAATACTGGCAGAGAAGTGGACAGAAGTGTAAAAGGGAAACTAAGCCAGGTAAGAGATGATAATGAACAATAAAGCTAGATGGCTGAGGGACAGAGCCAAAGTACACTAAATCCTAGATGTTGAGTTAGGCATGCTTTCACTAAGAATCATGTCACTCTAATTCCTCCTAGGAGTGTCTGATCATTCTACAGATTAGATAATTTTCTTTTTGGTACTATGATACTACAATATTTAACTTCTACTCAGTATTTTTAAACTCACTGAATCTAAAGACTCTAATTCTTAAAATTTTTTTTTGCCTCTTCAAAGGTGTGATGGAATAATGTCTGATCCCCATTCTATTTCATCTCTCCGTGTCTATGTAGAATTCAATCAGAAATGTAATAGGCCTTTCTGCATGTTTCATTTCTTTAAACTACTTGAATTTGCTTTGGATATCGCTCTGTATGCTGTGAATGTGTTGCTCTGATTGGTTAATAAATAAATAAATAAATAAATAAATAAATAAATAAATAAATAAACTGGTTAATAAATAAAGTGCTGATTGGCCAGTAGCCAGGCAGGAAGTATAGGTGGGACAAAGAGAGAGGGGAATTCTGGGAACAGGAAGGACTGAGTCAGGAGTCACCAGCCAGACACAGAAGAAGCAAGATGTAAAGATACCAGTAAGCCACAAGCCACATGGCAAGGTGTAGATTTATAGAAATGGGTTAATTTAAGATGTAAGATCTAGTTAGGAAGAAGCCTGAGCTATTAGGTCATACAGTTTTAATTAATATAAGCCTCTGTGTGTTTATTTGGGACTGTGAGGACGCGGGAGCCAGTGGGCACAGGAAACCAATCAGCTACATGAATTTTTTTCTTATTATCTATGCTTCAGTCTTGGGAATGTACTCAGAAAGGTATTCTACTTCTTAAGCACTCCCTTTGGCAGTGTCAACTATTTTGTGACTCTTCTCTTGAAGTTTTGGGTTTAACTACATGTTTAATTTATAGAAGTTATATTTGGTCCATTTCTATAACCACTTGATAATCTTAGTAGTTTTGCTGTTTCTGGATGTATTTTATGATACTAGAAACTGAATTAGAGTATCAAACATGCAAAGCAAGAGCTGTACTGCTGAACAGTAGCCCAAATCTCCATTTTTTTCTGTATTTTTGACACAGGTGCTCACTAAGTTGCCCAGGCATTAAGTTCACTATGTCCTCACAACAGCCTTGAAGTTGCCATCCCAAAATAAGCAAATCATAGAACAAATTATTCTTGGCATCCCAAATAGGTGGGATTATAGGTATTTACCAACATATTTGACTTCTTGATTGCTTTATACTCGTATTTTTAATCCTTTTTGTGTCTATAAACACCATAGATAGAAGTGTATTTTGGATTTAGTAAGTTCAGTAACTGAAATCTTTGGTTTTTATTGATTTCTGGTCATGATGATGTATGAGCACTTGTGAGTTAGTGGGTACATGTGTTCTCATGAGTCATAATCTACCATGCTGTTTTCAAATAGGAAACTGAATAAACCATGATTTACCAAAGTTATGAGTTTAAATTTTATGGAGCATAACTATAAGATTAATATGAGATTTGGGGGAATGAATGCCATGGAAATGATTTTCAAGTTGTTGACACAATGTATTAAGCAGATGCTATCAATCAAAGTGCAAAAAATAATTTTAGGGGGATAGAGGTTCCAATGTGGGGTATAGAAATATCCAAGTAACAACAACAAGTTTGATCTTTCTTAATGGAAGTTGGAGATTTTATGTATTTGGTATTTAATACAGTATGCTCAATGGTCCAAGGTCGCTGTGTCAGTCAGTGACCCATTGCAATTATAGCTGCTTAAAGGACAGAGAAGCAAGACCCAAGTGAGGAGACTAAGGAACAACGAGTGTGATGTGATGATTAATTTTGCTTGTCAACTTGACTACATCTGGAAACAACTAAAACCCAAGCTGAGGGATTTTCTCTCAATTTCTCTCAATCTGAAAAAAAAAACCATCAGATTATTTAGAGCAGAAAGATCTACCCCAAATCTGGGCCACAAATTCTGGACTGACCAGGTAACCATGCGGAAAAAGGAAACATTCCCTTCTGCCTGCTGAGGCATTACTTGACCAGTGTAAAACTTTAAGTTCTTCATGATTAAGATCAGCAGCTCTCCAGAAAGCCTCCAGGACTCCAGCCCTGTAGACTGAGCCATTACCAGATTCTCAGCCTTTCCAATGTGAGATAACCATTGTTGGACTACTCAAATGGCATCCTGTAAACTAGTCCAATAAATTCCCTTCACACACACACACACACACACCCCAGTTCTGTTTCTTTAGAGAACCCTGATTAAGACAAGGAAGATATGTAAGTAATCAAAGAGTCAGTAACATTCTAGAAATCAATAACAGGCCTAACTTAAATAGAGAAAGCATTAAAAATAATTAGGAACATGAAAAGCTCAGTAGGTTGAGATATAGTAAATGTTTAACAGTGAACTTTGGCAACAGGTTTATTTTCCAAAATCATAGGTTTTTATATCAAAAGCCAAAAAAGGAGAAAGTAATTGTTTTCAGGGGAAAACATTCAAGGGAGATTTTTGTTAGGTTTGATTTGTTCTATTTGGTTATTTGGGGCCCACCATGCTCCTAAGGGGAGACTACAGTGAGGAAGGACAGATGAAAGATACCTGAGAGAGAAGACAGCTAGTGCAGCTATGTGGGGGCTTTAGGGAGGAATGGACCCAGAATCAGTAGGGATGAGTAGCTGAGGAGGAGACCCAATCTTCTCTGTGAAACAGAGCGGGCAGGGTCCAGAAGACTCTTAATGGATGTAACCGTCTGAGATGGAAGTGCTGTCCCTAACCACATTTTTACATCCTCATGGTAAGTTTTTAGTTGAAAGAAAGAATGGCAGAGCTGGAAAACTTGAGAAGGTGGGACTGGGATAGCCACATGATCAAAGAAGGAAGAAAAACAAGAAAGCAGAACCATGATGACTAAACAATGCCACACAGCGCTCAAACTTTACCATGCACCATGATCACCCGCCCGAGCTTGTCAAAATGCACCATGCTGGACTCCTCCCCCAGAGAAGTAGCATGATAGGTTCAGAAGGCAGTATGGAAGGTTACGTTTCTAAAGCATTCCCAGCTGTTACGCTGCTGCTCTAGAGAGTCCATTTAAAAACTGTTGCTAGTTTGGGGGAGATGAAGAGAAAGTATCCTTAACACTGATAATTTCTCTCTATTGTTCTTGAAAGGATTCCTTTTCTCAAATTATTCTTGTTAGTAAAACGTCATGATGTTCACATATTTTATTTGTGACATTTTAGTATTCCCTGCCTCTGCTCAGACTCTTTGCTCTATCCCAAATAATTCTACATTTCTTTGTAAGAGTCCACTCTAGTGCCACTGCGCCAGGAATTGTTATTTCTTTTTTTGCTTTGAGTTGCGGAGTTCTGACTTTTGCACTTACATACTTTGGACTCATATCTCACTCTGCCTTGAAATTGTTGGCTTTTCAGATTCCCATGACCTTATTCAAACTGTAACCCATTCGAGGAGAGAGGGTGCCATTTTACATCCTCTCATTGCCTGTAATGTTTAGTGCCAACGTCTGGCACACAGTCAACCACCATTATATCTGGGGTTGAACAATGGTCATAGTGCCCTAACAGACTGCTCATGGGGCTTCCAAGTATCTGGCACAATAAGCCAAGGAACATTAAATCAGAGACCATCTGAAGAAATTTTTGCTCTATAAGATTTGCCTTTCACTTCTTGACAGAAACTCTTATTAAAATAATATTAGCTACAAATACTTTTATGCCAAAAGCAATTATGATAATGTTTCCCTACATTTATACAGTTCTTGTTCTGAACATTCACTATATACACAGGTCTCAGCTCAGGAGGAAAGAAATCCACTGATCTGCACTTGAAGTCCTTAGTCCCTTCAGCAGATGCCTTCCTTCTTCTTAACTCATCTATGAGCAGGTTACTATTGCTCATGTCTACAGCTGAGCTTTCTGTGTTCAGTATCTTCACTGGGTCTACTAGGGCATAGATTTAAAAGAGATTTTCAATTAGTTCCCCTCAAGGAATTAAACACGGTTGTCCCTCACTGGATGCTCTCATCTTTAACAGGTGATTAAGGGTCTAATGGGCTCATACAGTTTTTCAATCTGTTTCAACCAATTATAGCACTAAAGCAAAAGCCAAAAGCAGGAAACTTCTAAGAAAGAGAAAAGGAAATGCAAATTGGGAATCAGAAAGGGGATGCTTTTGAGTTTATGCAGGCTTTCCTTGGAATGATTGTCAGATGCTTCCGAACACCGCACTGTGGGTTCTTGGCCCCCAGGAGTATTCTTCAGACCCCACTATTAGCTTTATCCCTTATTTAAGACTTCAGAGGTAGGTATAGCACATACTTTCTTGGGGGTATAACACACATTTGCTTACCTGCAGTACTGCATTCCCTTAATAGTGTAATATAGTCTGTATTCGATCATTGTCCTCCAGCTCATGGCAGAGGTCCAAAAGCCCTTAGATTCCCACAGGGATATAAATGTCTAGAATGCACATTCATGGTAGGCTCTAGATTGCTACAGGATGGGGCCTGTCACCATGAGGATATGAATCATGATTTGAGGGTAAGAATCTGGGGCCTCCAAAGAAGGAAGGAGACTAAAAATTGAGTCCAATTATATAATTAATGATTTAATCAGTCATTTGCTAGATAATGACATTTCAGCATAGAGCTTCCTGCTTGGTGTCACTCTGAGTTACCAATGGGCCTGACATGACTAAGTACCGCAGGATAGGTCAGGGAAGTGGTGCACTTACTCTTTAGATCTCAGCCTATGTGTGTCCTTAATAATAAAACTGTTATATTGTAAGCCATTCTAGGAAATGATTAAATCTGAAGTCATCATGAAAATCCCTGAATTATTCTCCAGCTTGTCAGAAGTGCAGTCCTGGGACCCCACCTGTGGCTGGAATCTGAAGGTAATGTAGTCTTATATGAGATGGAGTCCTTCTGTACTAAATCCAAGTGGTTAGTGTCAGAAGTGACTTTCCACAATCTGAAGTTGGAGTTGAAGTGATATGACACAGGGAGCCATCAGAGAGTTAGAGGGGCACGGGTAGCCTAGGAAGGAGGAAGGGGCTTCCTGAGATGGCTGTTTCATGTTCCCAGAAGACATTTCGAGAAGAAACAGTGGGAGGACATAGGGTGGGTATCTAAAGGGACAAATAGGAAAAAGGAGAGGACACAGGGGCCCTAGAAAACACCCAAGCCTGAATCTGTTTAGAGAAATTCAAGCCTTAGGCTTCCCCTTCCCAAATGTATAAAGCTGTATTTTCCCTTTTTTTTTTTTCCAATGCCTTGGTCACCTGTCTTTCCCAATCATTCAATTCTTTTTTTTATGCCAGGAAATGAACTTAACAATCCCTTAGACAACTGTTGTCAGCTGTATGTCAATAACATCTGTCTCTCTTTGCCTTCAAGCTCCCTCCTATCTCTGTAACCATGGTAGAACTTTTTCTCAGCATTCTTAGAGATCAGCGCTAAGAAGGTCACATACATGTGTTCTCTTTTATATAACCTAGAGCAGGAAGACGTTGAATATACCAAAACAAATCCCATTTGTGTCATATTGGTCACAGACCACCAGCCAGTGCCTTGAGACACACCCCACCCCTTTTTTTCTTCTTGAGATCTGCTTTGGTACCTCCCTTTGAGCACAATTTTCTGAGCATTACATCTTTCTTTCAAGGTAATAGGGAGTCTCTGAATGTTACATCTTTCTTTCAAGGCAATGGAGTTTTTTAAGAGTCTGCTGGGTGAGGCAGGTACCTTGGAGTCTCCAGGAAACTTGTTAGAAAGACAGATTATTGAGTACAAATCAAACTTTGATTATGGGATACAACAGCAGGTGAGTGTGCCCTTGTGCTGACTAACAGTACTGTCCCTGAGAGTGTGACCTAAGTGGAACTGTAGGGATGAGTGTGCTTTCTGCATGGTAGCACCTCACGTGAACACTCAGTGGCTGATTCAATGCCAAAGGGCACATGGCACACAGTCTCCAGAAAGTGTCTGGCATGGCTCACTGTGTCATGTCTGTTTCTTCATCAGACAATTTTAAACTACAATAATCAATTAAAAGGGTGAGTGATGCTATTGCTTTGGCTTTGGAAAAAGCAAGGAAATAATGTTATCTCATAAAAATTTGGAAGATTATTTAAATTTTTTTAAAAAAAAATCCATTTGCCTTCAGGTGTGCATGCCTGTGTATAAGCAAGGAAGCCAGAAGAGGATGTCTGTGGTCCTATCATTCTCCATCTATTCCTTTGAGGCAAGATCTCTCCATAAACTGGAAACTTGCCTTCAACTAGGCTAGAAATAAACAAGCCGTGGTGATCCTCCTGTCTTCCCCTCCCTAGTTGGGGTTAGAGGTGTTCTCAGGCATGCCTGGTGTGATGGCTTTGGTCATCGACTTGACTGCATCTAGAATCTATCAAACACTGCTGGGTACTCCTGTGAGGCCTTTCCATGTTCAGATTATTTGAAACAGGAAGACCCACCCTAAATGTAGGCAACCCTTATGGTAGAATACCAGATAAAAGAACATGGATGAAGGAAACTTTGCTTTGTATCTATTTGCCCTTTGCCCTTTGTCGGCCTTTAAAGAACCCTATCTAAAACATTCAGCTTGTTATGTGGGTGCTGGTATCTGAACTCTGGTTTTCCTGATTGCAGAGGAAGCATTCTTAACTGCTGAGCCATCTTCCTAGCTCCAAAAATGTACAGCTTCATGAGAAAGAAAATTAAGGAAAAATAGATTCTCTAAAGAAAAGCATATCAACATCTACTTAACACACCTTCTTTCAAAAAATTCTTTAGCACTGGTACCTGTTCTTTTACACAAGTGCTTTTGAGGCTGATGCCTTTACAGTGACCTCAGATCCTATCACCCATATCCATAAGACATCTTAGCCCATTGCAATTATACACATCACTATCTTCAGGGCATAAGGAAAGCACTAAAAGGAGGCAGTGGCCATGAATCTATAATACATCCAGACCTAACACATAAGGTCAGAGACATTCTATAAGCTTTATACAAAACCTAAAAACATGTAATAAGAAAATGAGTACAAATAACTGATCTCATTCTATAAACACAGATTCGAAAATTTTTAAACATATTCATCTGAAGAATATAAGATCATTAAATATTCACAGACCAATTGTCAGTGTATTCACCAAAGCATCATTTTACAGCAGAAAACCCAAGGGAACCCATCAGCTGAGACACTTTCCTGGATGAAGTCAACATTTCTGTGCAGTAAAATAACAAAATACAAGCTCTGCATTGCAGCAGGTGCAATTGGTGAACACGTACCCTCATGATCCCCTTTGCACACTCAGGCTGGACTTCCACCACTCAAACTGGTCCGTGCCCCTTCTCTTACTTTGCAGCCCACAAAGGAAGCCCAAAGTCCCAAAGAAGGAGCCTACACTGGCAGCCCTTAGCCGAGGACCCCCAGCTCCCTTTTGCCCTGGCTTTCATCATGCTGCAGGGATAGGTTTTACACTAGCTCCCACACTTTCCCCAGCCACACTGAGGAAAGCCACTTGCTGGCAATAGTAACTGTGTAAAGCACTTTTTATTGGTTTTTCCTCTAATTTACTTAACTACCCCCACTTACAGCACTGACTTAGGTCTCCTTTCAAACAAACTACTGCCTTTGAGGTCTTGTTTCGGTGTCTGTTTTATAGGCAGCAAGCTAAGGCTGGAAGGAAACTTTCTAAACTGGGTGAAGGACACTTAAAAAGAAACACAGAAAATGACACACTCAAAACAAAACAAAAAACTTGTTTCCTGCACCAAGAAGAAAGTCACCCGGGCTCATTATCATGTCAGCTTAGAATCACACTGGAGATCCTAGTCAAGTGAAAACAAGCAAAACAAGTAAAGGGGAGAAGGATTCTAACAATCTGAAAGAAAGATAACCCACCATTATGTGTAGGTTAACATGGTCATGGGGAAAACAAGACAAATTATTTGAAATACTAAGAGACTTTATCTTAGTAGCTGGCTACCAATCAATATTTTTGAGTAGTCAATTACTAAGGCCATACTCAAGCAGAAACCATGGTTTTAAAAGTTGGCAGTGATGGGGTGTGTCAAAAGGACAATGGTACCCAACCAAGCTCCCAAGAGCCAATGATGCTGCAATAGAATATGGACGCATTAGATTAACTAAAAGCATAAATTAAACATTAATATAGTAAGTTTACTATAAGCAAATGGTTAAACAAATAAATAAACGGAGTGAGACAACTTGTTCAGAATTCTAAATAGTTCATGTATTTACCTTACCCTCAAGGCAGAGGAACATAATTCTTCTTGTCTCAGGCTTAGGTTGTGCATAGTAACTCCCTCCTGTGGAGGACATATGGATCATACTATGCATATTATTTCAGAAAATGCAGAATGGGAATGTGGCTAGAAAGTGTGACTTTATACTGGTGAACTATCACAGGCACTGCCTTGGACAGGGGACCTAAGTTGAATTCCAAATAATGCAGCTTTGATGAAAAGGGATAAAAGTAGTTCTTCACTTTGTGATCGTATTTCCCTAAACTCACTTTAACAAGAAAAATACCAGATAAACCTTAATCGATGCTTCACAAAACACCTAACAATACACTTCAAAACTGTCAAGGTCAACAAATAAGCAAACTCTTAGAAAATTGCAGTGCCAGTTGGACTATAAAAAAGGCGATGACTAAATGCAATGTGGTACCCTAGTGCAGTCTTAAAACAAACAGACAAAGCATGTTGGGTAAAAACTGTGGGAATTTTAATAAGGTCTGAGCTCCAGTTAGTAGTAATTTATCAATATAAGTTCATTAATTGCAATTGCAAATTATAATAATTTAAGAAACAAATGATAGAGGAAATTGGGTACAGTATTTATAAGAACACTGTGCTATCCACATGTTTTCTATGAAACTGAAGCAATTCTGAAGAATCCATCTTACTTACAAAGAAAAAAATTGCAACTGGGAGCGTTTATGAAAGTAATTACTAAAACTTGTCTCTTAAATTGGTTTCAAATAAAAAGAAGGTAAACTAGCAGGGAATTAAGCAGTTCATGTACAAAATTTGCATTTTGCAAATTATATTGGAGAAAGCTTTTTTCAAAGCATTAAATAAATAGGGACCATAGTACACACAAGTTCTGCACATTAATAAGAAAAAAATAGTTTTAGGAACGTGAATTCTCATCAAATTGTTCCAGCATTGTAATTCAATTCTAATCAAAATAACAACAGAAGTAGGCCGAGTTTAGCAATCTTATTTGAAAATTTATGGAGAAGATTAATGGCACAAAAATGGTGAGAAACTCTATTAAAAGAGCAAAGGAAAGAGATTTGCCCTAATGGATATTAAGATATATACAATACTGTTGTGAAAAAACATGAAACAAAAAGAAAATGTAACAGTGAGCCTAGAGACATATCCACATGTACAGATAGTAGATTTAGACAGAACGGTTGCTGTAGTACCTGGAGGGGGAAATGGATTGAGACTAAACAGGCCTGGGACAGTGCTTCACAGAACAGGGAACGTTAATAAGCATTTCTCACTAGAACGCCCAAACTTGTCAATAGGCAGAGAAATGAAAAGGCTACAAAAGACCACTTAAAACCAATGATATCACTAGAAATTAAAAATAAAGTCTATCAACATCAAGTAATGACAAGAAGGCAAGGGAGGCAGAACAATTCCATATAAATTAGAATGTAAACCAATTATCATCCTAAGAAAGTAATATGTCAGTCTCTAACAAGCAAAAGAATACAAATTATCATGACCTGAGAATATTCTCAGATATACTTTGGAAGGTATGTGCATATTCTTGTCTTTGTGATATCAAGAAGAGGAACATACAGTTTCTGGATAAGTTGACAGATTAGAAGTCACCTCTCTGTTACCTGCTGAAAGAGAAGAGTTGATATGTAAAAGTGGAGATACTACTCCAATAAGAGAAAAAAAAACAGAGATTAAAAAAATAAGCATAGATGGGATTTTCCTTGAAAAAAAGCAATCAAACCAGTATCTACCTATACCAGACAATTTACTCCAATCCAGGATCAATGGTAACAGACATGGAGGTGCCATGTCATTTTGAGAATAACAAGCTAGAAAGAAACTGTTCAAGCTGTAGAAAAATGGCCAGAGTCTGGATAGAGCGTAAGTGAAGAAGTGATTGGACTAAAATAGGTTGTAGAGATGGAGGCAGAAATATGATATGGTAACCAAAGCTGAGATTTAGCATGGGCATCCCTGAATTAATTAACCAAGAGAGGAAAACCTTACTAGTATCTAGGTGAACAACACGGGAATGCAAGAATTGGATTGCTAAGCATTGTACAAATAGACATGACCATTGACAAAGGCAAATTCAAGCATGTAGACCTTTTATGGTCCTTTCAAACCTTAGACATGGAAAGACTTGTGAGTGGAAAGAAAAATTCCCAAGATAGCAGAGATGCAATTGTAAATAACAGGCAGAGACGGCAACAGACCAAGGGACTCTCACAATAAGTGAAATCATCAGAGAAACCTCGCTCAGCAGGGAAGTTACACAGCCTTAGCTTGTTTAAGTTATTGGATTAGCATCTCTGTCCCTTCCTTCCTTCAGAGACTGCATCAAACAGTAACCAAGGGATAAGAAAAATGAGAATGTATGTGTATTTTATTATTTTATTGCAAATAAATCTTGTATATAGTTTTAATTCATATTGTAGAAGCATAGTAGGTTGTCCTAGTGTTTAAGAACTTGGACCCTTGTGTCAAGTACTGTAAGTTTAAATTCTGACAGTGAATCATTAGTTGTGTTACTCTAGAGACTATCCTTACAAGGTATGAGTTTCCTCAACATTAAGCTAGAGACAATGGTTATTGAAAATAATGTGTACATGCCGTTGATAATAGTAATATTGTTATTACTTTCATTGTTAGTTGCTTTCAAGTATTTCCTTTGCTGCCATACTCCAAATGCCCTTTTGAATGTAGATGATTTATCATCATCATCATCATCATCATCATCATCATTTTGAGACAGGATCTGCCTACATAGCCCTAGCTGTCCTAGAACTTGTTGTATAGACAGAGGTAGCCTGGAATTCAAAGCGATCTACCTACTTCTGCCTCCCAAATGTGTATCATCATGTCTGACCTTGCTATTATTTTAATAGAAGGAAGTTTTGTTCCATTTTAGTTGGTGGACTTTCCTAAAACCTTGGTCATGGGAAAAGAAAAAAACCAAGTAAACCTTAAAGCAAGAACAAAACCAGATTTCCAAAAGATCAACCCAAAAAATAAGCTGAGGACTGAAAGTTCTTGGGTCCTACCAGGGCTCCCCCTTTTTCAATACCTCAATTTTTACATCAGCATGTGGAAATAATCATTTTGTCTCATTGTACATTTAGATTCTGAAAAGGAACCCTTTTCCCCTTTTATCTTGGTTGAAACAAGCTTTTGATGTGACTGCATGCTCAGAATATTGTGACAAAAGTTCAGTCCAAGGGCAACCAACCTGTGGCCACTGACATCCTGCTTAGTAATAAGTGTGGAGTACAGAGAATGCTAGGCTCATTTAATGTAAAGTGACTGGAGGATGGGACTCTTCCTTTATGTGAATACATCATTTCACTGCAAATTGATTCTTAGATAAATACATTTACTTCCAGGATTTTTTCCCCTGAAGTATGACTATGATATTTATCTTTAAACTTGTTACCTAAGAAAAAAATGTAAAATACAGCTCCTTATGCCAATCACAGCCAGTGGTTTAGGAAAGTTGCAGTTGCCATTCAAACATGGCAACAGAGGACACTGAATCCCATTTCTGCTTCCAGAATTGCAAGATATTGGTTGCCATGACTATAGATGGCTGAAATCTACCTTGCTGTCCTATGGGACCAAAGTTCACTATCTTCCCTTCTGGTTGGCTTCTCCTAGGAGGCTGCACAAAGGCCAGTGGCCACAATTGCAACCTGGCAGTGCCTATCTATTTCTAGCCTGTATTGTAACAAATAATTTTGTGTCCCCGACCCCAACTTGTTACTCTTTTCTCCTCATTGGTATAGAAAGTTGAGGTTTTCTTTTTTTCCTACGTAATTCTTTCTCTGTAGATAACAAAGTGCAAGTCCCTAGCCATTGCAATTATTAGCATATTCCTGGAGAAAATTGCAACAGTCTACACTAAAAGACTCCCTGCAGAAATTTACACAGTAGGTATCCAATTTCTCTTTAAATAAAAGGCACTCAAAACAGTGAGGGGTTTAAAACAGGGGAAGAAATGGGGAACAAACAGAGCTTTGAGAAACAGCAGGAAGATTTTGCAGTGGTCAAGAGGAGATAGTCAGGCTGAATTATTTGGATAATTAGTCTTCGTTAGCAAATTGGGGGAAATTACAATGCCACCATGAGATGTAATAACACGCCTGCAGACTGGCAACATTAAGACTCAGGTTTGATCCTGTTCCAAAAGGTTTGATTCTCGATTTTCTATATCCTCCACTAGAAAATAGATTTCAAGTCTGTTACCCCACTTCAAAATATTCCCCAAACTTAGTATTTGCATTCTGTAGAGGTGACTCTAATATCATGTGTTTCCCCCAGTGTGAGAGGATCATGTGTTTAAGGACTTCCCGGACTTCCAGGTAATCTCAAGCAGACAGTACGAAACACAATGCCAACAACTGAATTCATTTTATCACCCCTTCCTCAAGGGGCTGGGCAATATGCTGGCAGGTTTACTTCTCCTCCTTGGGGCAGCAAACCTCTCAGAGAATGTAACTAGCATTTTTTTTTAAGCTGCTGAAGTGTTGGAGGAAATTTAGCCCTTCCCTTGACAAAGAACTGGGAAAAAACCTTATTCTTTATTTCCTGGATTTTTAAGTACCTGGGGGGAGGTTCATGAGGAAAGAGTATGAAATGCATCCCACAAGTGGCCACAGAAAAGCATTCTGATTTGATTCAAAATAGGAAATAGCATGGGCCATGATTAAGAGAGCAGAAAAGCAATACGGCTAGTTTTAAGAATCTTGGGGATTTAAATTTTCTGAGATGCAAACTTATTTTTTTCAAGGAGAGTGAGAATGTTTCCACATTGGAAATGTCATGCTAGACTTCAGGTTTCAACAGCACGTTTATGCATTCCTATAGCCATACAATGAGAACAACCTGGTGAAGGAGGACTATGGTCTCATTAAAGCCATGTGAAATCTGTCTTCAAAGCTCCTAGGGCATGCTACTTTGAAACTAAGAAAAATGTGATTCAAAATATGAGTCAGGTACAAAAATAAGTAGGACATCTTTTTAATGTTCTGAGGCACTGTTTAGCAGGTCACCCAAAGATCATTCGCTCTAGGGGAATATGGTGTCTTTGATTCACTACTGGTTATTGAGTAATACTTAGAATAGTACCTGGCAACATAAATATGATCAATAGAAATACATAGGGTTTCTATCAGGAAGAAGGATGGTGCCTATGGAACTTTGCCAAAGAAGTGCTGATCAGGCTGGCTTCTGTCCTATCATTCTTGCCCCACTATACTTTGAAGATACTCATGAAAACCCAATTCCTCAAAATGCTTTTTGTCCAAGCCTTAACATATTAGTGTTTTCCACACTTGTTCAATTAATTACAACAAATCTTTCAAATAGGTCCAAATAACATTTTCAAGAGAATCACACTGTGGATCATATTCTGATCCACAAAGCTTCTGTAATATTCATCCCACTCATCAGATATGAATAAAGGTGAGTAAGTCCACCCAGTTCACTCAAGGGAGGTCTTGTTCTTAGACTTATAACTGCTTGGTTTAAAATGTCTTGTGACCTTGTTGGAGGTATGGTTCATTTTCCTCTTCACATCTTTAAATAAATTATATTTTAATGAACCAATTTCCTGTAATGTACAAAGGGAAATGTAAGTTGAGTCGGTTGTTTGTCTCACCTTGTGATAGCAACAGAAATGAAGCAAAAACAAAGATAAAAAAATGGCAAAATTTAGGGAGGAGATGGAAGGGTGAATCTTAGATAAGCAAACTAAAAAATGTAAAACTCTGAATTCTAGAACACAGCTAATTTTTTTAATGGCACATTCAAAATATTTGAATTATTTGTTAACACTGCTTTTTATAACTTATTCTATACTTTCATTTTCATACTTCAAAGGGCATGAGAAGTAAAATGTGCCAATCAGAAAATATGTTGCAGGTTACACATGATAGCCTGTCCTTAGAGGCCCTTCCTTGAGGGAAGATCATTTCAATATCTCAGAATACAGAAATAATTCCATGGTCATTTGAGAGAAAGGATGGGCATACCACCTGGTTGGCACAGGAAACTTCTAGTTTTCAAATTACAAAGAACTATTTTCTGTATTTAAGCAACACAGAGGAAAAAAACTAAATGTCTAACTACACAAGTTACATTGAAATATCCTCATCTATGACCCCCCAAATGTCTTATGAGATAATAATACAGAATTAGCAGGAAGGGAGGGGTGGTCGTTTAATATGCCACAAGCTACCCTAAATCCAGATAGGAGGTATTTAGTGTTTCTTGCCTCTGAAACCTAATCAGGTGTATTTATGAAACTTAAAGATGAACGCTTCATTATTTAAACCTTATACCACATGAGCAGCTTGACAATCTCTGTGAGTACAGCCCAGCTTTGTGTTTCTTGGCAAGGTTTATGACTAGGACCAAAGAATATCTAAATGAAATACTAAGCTATTACATGTCATTGAGTTTTTTGTGTGTGTTTGTCTTCAATTTTAGTTCATGTACTTACGAAATAAATGTATTTCACCATGTATTAGTATATCCATTAGTACAGCCATTTTTCTTTAATAAGAAAATTTGGCAACAACACATCTTCTAACCAGAAAAAGCCCATGAGACACACATTCAGCTAAAGACACTGAGCTCTTTGCTTGAGCAACTCTACAAGCTTACCTCAGAAGCAGTATGTGGTCACCAAGATGAAATCTGGAGATACCCAGAGAGCTATGGCAGCATACTCTTGTAGTGCCACCACTATGTAGGCTGAGTCAAAAAGATGGCAAGTTCAAGGCCAACCTGGGCTGCATAGCAAGAATGTTTTAAAAAGCAAACAATCTTCCTCATAGGCTTGCTCATTTTTGCCTGTTTGGTGTCAAGCACATACTTGACCCATAAAAGTTGGCTCACTAATACCAGTTAAATGTAGCATGAATCTTAAAGAGTCTTATTAACAAAATCAAACCCGAGGCCAGTTATTGGGGTGAATACTGGAAGGTCAGATACACAGAATGGGCCACAGCTATCTCACCTCGCTGAATCCTCAGCTGGTCTTGTTTCCTCAGACTGGATGCCCCGAGCCCTCATCCAGAATGGGTCTCAGCTGAACTGCTGCTAGAAGCCTGAAAGCTTAACCAGCCACATGCTTCTCCAGGCCAAAGGCTTCTCCAGGCCAAAGGCCTCTCCAGGGCAAATGCCTCTAGTTTCTGGTCCTCACGCTTTATATACCTTTCTGCTTTCTACCACCACTCCCTGGGATTAAAGGTGTGGCTTTCTGGGATTAAAGGCGTAGGTCACCATGCTTGGGTGTATCCTTGAACACATGAATTTCTGCCTCTGGAATGCTAGGATTAAAGGCGTATGCTACCACTGCCTATCCTCATGTTTAATATTGTGGCTGTTCTGTCTCTGACCCCAGATAAGTTTATTAAGGTACACAATATTTTGGAACACAATACCACCACAGTTAAATACATGAATATGTGAACTCTGAGCCATGTATCCCTGATGCATCTGAATTAATTATTTTATGTGTCTTACACTTGATTGAAATTTCTCTTCTGTAACATTTAGATAAATTTGTCTCATGGTGAGAGAGATATGGGCTTATATTTTTGATATTTTTCTGAAGCAATGATATATTATACTCTCTAATTTGTCCCCATGTCCTTAAATATATTTATGTTTTCACAATCATTGATAGTTTTATTGTTGTTCCTAATTTCTATTGGTCCTGCATGAGCAGGCAGAAAAAAATAGGAAGTTAGGAGTTGATTCTAGATGGGGAGAGGCTAAGTTTTCCTGTGCACTTTTTACAAGTTCAAAATAGCAAGAATACAGGGCACATAATTAATATTACAAGGCTCTAGGAAAAAAGGAAACTTTGAGATTCTAGGCTTCATTAGCAGTTAAAGAAAAGGAATATATCTCTATAGCTAGCAAGTTAGAAGTTAATTAGGTGAAGTGCTTGGGGACATTTTGCCTGAGGAAGAAGAGACATATGAGGCTGTTTCAGGCTTTTCATTGACCCTATGAAAGTTTCCATGTTGTAAGTTCACAGGAAACACACATCAAATTACCAAGATGTTCAGAAAAGCCAGTACCTGTGTCTCCCATGCTCATGGATTCTCCATTCTGCCTAGGAATAGGTGCTTGGGGATTTTTTTTTCTACTTGCTTTCAAGCCAAACTTGGAATTAAACAGACCAAGCTGGATGAATCACAAAAAGCACTAAGCTAAAATGAAATTTAGATGTACACAGATACTAACAAACAGAGGGAAATATAAGATGAAAGGCAGACATTCTGTTTGGCCAAGAACTGTCTTTAAAACATTAAGGAATTTATATCCATGGGTAACCAGTTAAATTCATAGACTCAAACCTATAGTTATGGCGGACTTCCTACAAGCTTCCTCATAGTTCTTACATTGAAGTACCAAAAATAATACATTGTTTGAGATCATGAATTCCGGGTGCCAAAATGAATTGTGAGACCACTACACAGAACTAGATAATTGTAGAGAGCAGAGTTAAGTTGACTGTGAAATTCCTTACCAACATGCATGGGGATGAGGGTCATCAAAGGGAAAAGGGAGAAGAGGCTGGTTGGGGATAACTGGTGGCTTATTTTTACCATCTTACCCTTGAGGAGGAACAAAGGGAGGTTCTTTTTCCTTCATGGATCAACAGAGAAAGCTTGTAACCTAGTTTCCAGAGAGCTCTTTGAGTCTACAGCCTGTGATGTATGATGGCTGCTAGGGAGTTCCGAAAGTGTAGTCCTGGCTTTCCTCTCTGGGACAGGGTCTAGATGAAGGTGAAGGGATGGAGTCAATTATTTATCCCCTAAGAGAATGGGCATGCTTATTCCTCGAAGTTTTAAGATTGACTATGATATAAAAATGTATATGACATATAATGTAGTTCCTGAGCAAACTCAGATAATACAAGGAATTACACATATGTTCAGTGGTGGATGCCACCTCCAAAAGGACCCTGCAGTACAAGTAGATGTGATAGATTTGCATTTGGATGCAATTGCAAGTCACAAAAGAGTAGGAAAAGATGTATTACCTACAGCAGGTAAGGAGGACATGGAGCTATTTCAAAAGTGATGCCCTCCCTGAGTAAAGAAAGTGTGAGGATTTCATTTGGGGCACCCACAGACTTTCATATAGCCAGGCACTTGTGTGGTAGATTCATTCCTAAGCATGTTCAATCTGAGGTCAGAACTTAAGATGGCAGATAGGCTTTGGGCATTCTTGCTCAAGGCCACAAAACATTTGAAAAGCTAAAGGTTGGACAGGAATACTTCTGGGTATCCTCAGTCAGCATTATCAAGCAAGTTCTGGAAACTTGATAGTGTAACGTACAGAAAAAGATACATTACAGGTACATTTGTTTGCCCCTAAAGATGACCGTCTCACTTAATAGGTAACAGAAAGGTAAATTAAATTCATTTTGTGACGCCCTCCTGTAAGGCTTCTTCAGTGTACATTTCAAAACCATCATGATATGGAAGAGTCTACGTGGTAATACAGAGGTGGGAAGTTGAGACAAAAAGATAAATTTAAAATAGCTTAAGGTCTAATACTATGTAATTTCTACAAGTAAGTAAGGCCAGTGTCTTGGATATGTGGACAGTTCTTTTTTAAAATACTGTAAGTTTCCCTAGAATTATAATTAGCATAAAACCTCCAATTTGACTGGCTCTTGTTCCTACAACCCATATAATTGTTAAGTCGCTGACTCCTATCATATCTTTCATACTCAGAAATTTTGAAAATCACCTGTTTAATTCCCTGTCCCTCTTCACTGACCTTGGTTGCTCAAGAAGCTGCTTGATTCTTACAAATGAGATTTCTCTGTCCTCCTAAATTCTCCTAGAGCTTGTACCTTGGAATCTGAGTGTTTTGTGGATGGAGGGGAATAGATATGTATGGAGTGTGGAAAAAAGATGAGGTGGAGAAAAGAGGTAGAGAGAGGATACTAAAAGAATGTAAGGCATTACATCCTCCTTTTTCTAATCCAACTCCTAAATAGCATCGGCTTTAAAACTAAGGAAGGGGGCCGGGCGGTGGTGGCACACGCCTTTAATCCCAGCACTCGGGAGGCAGAGCCAGGCGGATCTCTGTGAGTTCGAGGCCAGCATGAGTTCCAGGAAAGGCACAAAGCTACACAGAGAAACCCTGTCTTGAAAAACAAAAAAAACAAAACAAAACAAAAAAACAAAAAAAACAAAAACAAAGACAAAAACTAAGGAAGGGGACCACAAACATCAAAAACTTGGAAAAAAGCACCCTGAAAGAAACAAGTCCTATCAGTATCTTGTTTCAACCCACTGAGGGTCAGGTCTGACTTCTAAGGCTCAGAAACAATAAATAATAAATTTCTATAGATACAAGTGATGAAGTCTTTGGTTATCTGTTTTATCAGCAATACAAAATTAGCATAGAACCCAAGGTCATTTATCAAGTTATTCTATAAATTCTTCACACACACACACATATACACACACACTTTAACACCTGAGGTTTAGATGACTGAAGACTGAATAGGGGCCTAACATTCCTGTATAAAACTGGGCTCCTACTCAACAGCAAATTGAGCTTCTTCCATCTCTCTACCACCAGTAAGAAAAGAGACAAAGGTAAATTCTACCTTTTCCCTGACAGATGTACAACATATCAGAAAGACTGGGAAACTTCTCTGATGGTAATTCATAACCTTCGGCCGGTATTAGTTTAGAGATGTCTGAGCAGAAAAAAATAAAAATAAAAAAACTTTCTGTGAGGTAAATGGACAACGTAGAAGTCATCCAGTTCCGGTTCAAATCCTTCACTTGAGTCCTCCACATAGCAAGCACTGCATTCCCATGTCATGCAAGATAGTTGACCTAAGGCCTAACAGATCAACACATCATTTATTTGCAAGATCTCTAATGTCTGAAGACATCTCTGGTTTCTACTTACTTGTCTTAGCTTTGCTTTCTGGAACCAAGAACACAAAGCACAAGCCCTCATCCGCAGCAAACCCTAAGTATTCTGAGTCAGTGATTATGTCATCTGTAAAAAAGGGGCCTCCTTGGGTACATGTGTCTTAATGTTGATAAAAGAAACGTTGTAGAGGCCTCAGTTACAAGTTTGTAAATAGCATTAAAAAATGGGTGGGTTAAGGAGATAATTCAGTCAGTAAAGCATTATTTAATTGTATTTCAAAAAATTGACCAGGGAGGTCACAGAGGCCCCCGAAACAACAAAGACTGCTGTCATTGATTTTGATTGTCCCCCATAGCTAGGGAGTGACACTCTTTCAGAAGGCACCGCACATTTTGGTTGCAGGGTATAGAGAACTCAAGGTAGAATTTACCTGGAAACCTCCTCTCATCTGTCTAGCTTTCATAGAGCAAGAGGATGCTAGGCAGGCCACGGTGGGGGGGGGGAAGAAAAGTTAGTGGTGGATTTACTTAGATCTGGATCTCGTATAATACCAAGCATCCCAGGCAGTATGTGCCCAAGGTACAACAGTGCCATGACTGTTATGGGCGCAACTGCTTTCTGATTAGATCCAAGGCCTCGTCCACAGAAGAAAATTCATGCCTAGTACTGTTACCCTACTCAAAAATCCATGGCTGGAGAGGCCATAGGCCTCAGTAGGAAACATGCTATTGTTGCCTTCCTAAATAGTCATATAGTTAAACTGCTTTGTAAATATTTATATGTATACCCATATATTTGTGCCATGATCAATCTTGAGCAGAGAAGTTTCTTTTTTGCAGTAGGCAACAGTTCACACAGCGTTTCATAACTAGTCAATGTGCTGGGAATAACTGACCATTGAGTGCTCAGTCCTAAATGGGGCATCTGGACCAACCTCTTCTTCACCTGCCAAAACTCAGGGAACATTGTGGAAAAGGAGGCAGAAAGAAATTAAGAGTTGGTGGTGTAGATGACTCCTGTGAAATGCTGTCTTCTGGATATGACACTGCTGCTGTATTCATCAACTCACAGCAGCTGTGGTTACCTGCGCAGGTTCAAGCCAACCAAAACACCAGCATAGATGTGGGAGGAACGAGGCCTTAAAATCTGAAGAGTATTAGCAGTTGATGTCTGGTGGAGGAGGAAGAGTAATTTTTCTTTGAGGGTGTGGCCACTGGTAGGTTGCCCATGCTCTAGTTCCATACCCACATTTTAGCTTCACTAATTGACTAATGAGAAAGAAAGAAAGAAAGAAAGAAAGAAAGAAAGAAAGAAAGAAAGAAAGAAAGAAAGAAA